>JANUHK010000129.1:0-127624 GCA_026319125.1 Colletotrichum noveboracense
TGGATCATGAGGTAGGTGGAATTCCATCTTATCTTATTGTTGAGGAGGAGATGTGACTCCTTAGACCCTTAGGTGAATAGCTCAAAGTCTAACCCAGCATCAACTTCCTGGGCTGCTTTCCTGAATCGCTCAGATCGCTGGGGGGAAGCCCTAATGAACTTCACGATGTTGCGGAGCTTGCTAACTGGCCTAGTCTTCCTCTAGAGTCTCAGATCTTCTTCCTCATAGTGGACAGTCTGGTAGAAGAGTAACTCAGCCTCAAAGACTTCACAATCAGCACCAAAGAGAAGAGCCCATGCTACTAGGTTGAGGATGTGGCTGTAGCATCACGTTCTCCTTGCCTGACAGTTAAGCTGATTCATCGTGGGGTTAAGTCTCTTAAAGAGGGCGAAGACATAGGTATCATTATTGCTAGCGTTATCACAGACCACTACACCCACTTAGCTAGTGATATCCCACTGCTGAAGAGTCTTATAGATATTGTTTGATAGGTTGAGACCACTATAGTCGCCACTCATATGGTTGAAGGCAATAAGACGAGACTTATGCTAGCCCACATTATTAACAAAGTGGGCAGTAACTACAAGGTAGGCGTAGTTATTAGGTGAAGTCCACAGATCAAACCTAATATAGATCTTAGTGAGGGCACTGTGAAGTTCAGCCTTAACGTAGGCTTAGCCCCTAGTGAAAAAAAGAGGAAGATGGTCCATCATTGCAGTCCTGCCCTATAGCACTTCTTCAACCAGAGAGGGGTTATGAAGTTGTAGAAGCTGTTGGACGAAGTCGTCTTGGAAGTGGTTGAATGGTATATTATTGGTGATGATGATGGAGAGGCAGAGATCTCTGACAGTAGCTACTTTAGCCCTAGGTACGTGGGATACCTTCCTCCTTTTTGATAAAGGAGTACTATCCTCTAAGCTATAGAGAGTTTCCCCTAAGCTTATATTATCAGAAGAAGGATCCTATTATGTGATCTGGTGGCATCTATATAAAGATTAGTTAGTAATAATTATAATAGAAGATATATATATACCTATGAAGATAGTCTGCAGCAAAGCTAGAAGCAGCAGCAGAAAAGAACTCTAGCTTTCCTTTACTATCATATCGTTAACAGCACTAATAAGCACCAGCTGGCCCTTCATCATAAAGCTCAACAAGGAAGACCTTATAGTCCTTGATCTAACTCTTCCTCCCCCTGCCTCCTTTACAGGCCAGCTGCTCTTCAACCACATATCTCTTATTATGCTATATGATCATAGGGAGGTTAAGAATTAATATATTTAAGAGAAGGATAATAGAGAGACTGCTAGCTACTTAAGTAGTGACGCTTAGGGGGTATCGAAGCAGTTAAAGTGCGTTAGTGGTTAAGAGAGTAGGGGATAATATCTGTGAATAGCATTATTAGTTATGAGTATTTAATCCCTAATATTTTGGGGTATTCCAAGGGGATAGTTAAGGACAACAGTGATGGGGATAGTGAGGGGCATGGAAATATAGCAAAAGTGTGGCATTATCCCCCTTTGGTGTGGAAAAGGAGGCACAACACCATCATGATCTATGGTTCTCTATCACAGCGATGCAATCGCTGCTGATCGAAAGAACCAAGACATCATTATGCCTGGGGAAAAAGAGCTTCCTGGATGGATGGGGACGCCCTTGTATAGGGCTGTGGAGAGGTGTAAGAGGAAGAGGGGGGGAGTAGCTGATATATAGTTGAAGTTATCATGATAAAGATAGGTAAGCCTAGGATGTTGGCGATGTTGCTGATGCTGGCTGCTTATGAGGCATGAGGAAGAAGAAGAAGAGATGTTGAAAGAGGGTGATTCTACTGCTTTTATACCTATGTTGAATGTATCTGGGCGTTATAGATCATTTAGGAGTATTATTTAAAGAGGAAATCTAGCTAGAAGGGTAGAAAATAACGTCCTAGAGCTGCTAGGATTAATGGTGCTGTATATAGGAAAAAGAAAGCTGACTGTGTTGGGCGTGAATATTTGCGATAATGGCATCCTATTGGCTATATGTATGCTTATATAATATACTAAGCCAAATCAACCCAATATATCAAATCTGAGGGGTCAGGAATTGTTTAATTGACAGTTGGGAATAGCTTCAATTGTTTGGTATATTTGTTAGTAGGTTTGATAGATTGGCTTTGGCGGCAGCGCTGCTTGTGTAGATCGCAACGTGATCGATAAATCCTAGATAGACTGTCATTTTCTATAGAACTGTATAGCTGATAGACCATTGTTCATTAAGAACCATATCCTTCCCACGTTTCAACGGGATAATGTTTGGAAAGAGGATGGCGTAAAGAGTGAGGTGAAGTGGAACACCTCTCGCAATGCAGGCCATGAGGCTGTGTTGCTTTATGAGGTCAGTTTATTTCAAGTACGGAAACAAGTCTGCCGATTCTTTTTCCAGATAGGCGACGGAAAAGGCAAAGACGGATATACTGGTAATCCTGTACCATCCTTGCGTTGGAGTCACATCGGCAGGCAGATTCCGGGGAAGGATTCGCGGGGTGCGGGGGGAACGCGGAGCTACAAGCGAAGATCTGGGGAAGTTGCACCAGCGGAGAGCAGTATTAGACTGCCATGGCAGACTCAAATGAATACGAATGTTCTCAACATCGTCATTCACGAACTTCTTCCGAAGTAACACGGGCCGTGTAAAGTTGGAAACTCACGTCTACACACATGGGAGGTCCCAAGGCACTCCGCGGCCACCATGGCAATACAAAACAGGCTCTCCTTGCCTCAGTCGGTATTAGTATGGGAGGGTCAGTGATTCCTGGGCCATTCTGAAATCCCGTCTAGCTCACGTAACAGTTTACTCTACGGCCTTGACACCGGCATCATAGCGACAACAATCGGCCAGTCCACCTTCAAAACGTACATGTATGGCGGCTCCCAGGGCCCTCCCGCGCTTGTCGGTGGTATCGTTGCTTCATACTATGCAGGCGGCTGCATCGGCGGCTTGCAGTCCGGCTGGCTGATGGACAAATGGAGCCGACGCTACACCGTCCTCATCGGCGCTGTGGTCAGTATTCTGGGCGCGGCGTTGCAGGCGGCTGCCGTGAATCCGGGAATGATGATCGCGGGACGCATCTTCAGCGGGTGGTCGACAGGCGTATTGTACTCCGTCACGCCAATCTACCTCGCCGAAATATCTCCGCCTGAGAACCGGGGCTTCTTGGTCGGGCTGAAGGGACTCACGAACGCTGGCGGTTTCTTCGTCGCCAACTGGATTGGATATGCGGGGTCATTCGCAAGCGGGAATGGGCAGTGGAGAATTCCACTGGCGATGCAGGCGCCGCCTGCTGTCGGACTTGGACTTCTGGTGTTTGCGATGCCGTTTAGCCCTCGATGGTGTGAGTGGAATGTTTTCGTTGGCTCAAGCCCTGCTAATAACACATCAAAGTGGTCAAACAAGAGCGTCATGAAGATGCAGTAAAGGTTCTTCGGAGACTCCACGGTGCCCGCGGCGAAGACTTCGTCCAGCACCAGTACGTCGAGATTCGAGACCAGCTCGCACTCGAAGCCGACTTGCGTCGCCAATCGTCGTTGAAGATTCTGTTCACTCGACAGTACGCAAGGCGGATGCTGTTGGCATGTCTCATCGTGAACATGACGAAGCTATCGGGATCTCAGGTCATCCAGAACTACCAGAGCTTGATGTACGCGGCCCTCGGCTTCAAAGGCCAAACGGTTCTTCTCATCGCTGGATGTTATGGTACGATGGGTATCCTAGGACAGATATTCAATCTGATCTGGGTATCAGATACCTGGTCGCGTCGAAAGACAATGTGTACGTCATGCGGCAAAAATGACCCAAAGATGTAACTGACAAGCCCAATAGGTACGGGAACAGCTTCACTCGCGGCCACTCTCGCAATTCTGGTAGCCCTATCAAAGTACTACCCCGACGACCGAAACTTGGCAGGGAGTTCAGCCGGCGTAGCCTTCATCTTCATCTTCTCCTTCTTATACGCCGTCTTCTTCAACAGCACGAACTGGGTGCTGGTCTCGGAAATCTTTCCGCTGCATCTTCGAGGCACTGGGGTCGGATTTGCCATCTTCACTCAGGCTGTGACTGCCATCTGGCTGAGCCAGGTCTCGCCCACGGCATTTGAAGCGCTAGAGTGGAAGTTCTACTTCATCTTCATCGCCACAAATGTCTCGGCTGGCCTAGCGTACTACTTCTTTCTTCCCGAGACGAATCAACTTAGTCTGGAGCAGATCGCAGCTGTCTTTGGTGACGCGGCGGTGGAGGGAATCCTGGGGCAGAAGGATATTGATGACAAGTCGGAGGCGATTGAACTTGAGAAACAGAAGTAAGAAGCTTGGTTGGTAGTTGGATGCACGCTGAAATGGAAACAAGCGTTAGATAGTGTCGTAATGCCGTAGGAACCCAATTCTTTTACAATCCGCACCCCAACACAACATCTGGCGTTCTTATCCAACCTATTAGACACACAAATCTTTAAGCATTTTCAGAACGACACTAGACAAGAGGAAGGCAAATGGTGTTTTCGATGACCAGGCTTCTGGCTAAATTTCACCCATAGCCAGAGAATCAATTACACACGAGACGAAAGCCTACAGTTAGTTTTATCTCAATCAGAGTTGACAATTTGAAGGCCGGTAGGACTTGAACCCTGGGGAGTACTCATTTTCACATCATAGACTTCGAACCAGAGCTTAACTCAAGAATGCAAACAAAAAATATTGCTTTGAGTTGTTCCGCCCAAAAGAAATCCTGATGATCCACGGTCTGCATCGTCCGTTTCGTGCCGCTTCAACTTTTTGCCTCCCGCATAAAGTATGCCACGCAAAAAGTCCCTCTAGTCCTTCGCCTGATAGCTTTGTTGGCTGTATGTGTGCAGGCGGCCCCTGAATACTTGCCATTTTGCCAATCATGCGCCAGTGAACCTCGACGTGCGTGATTGGATACTCCCGATAGCCCGCGAGTTATACTGCTTACCTGCATCCAATTGTAGCGTTGCCTCCCTAATGTGTCAACCGCATAGTAGGACGAACGGGGCTGAATGAAAATCAGGCTGTGCTTACTTTTCATTTATTGTGACAAACATCCCCTCTTTTCCAGTCACGTAAGGCTGGGGTTGCGACCATTTGAAGCTCTCGTTTGGGCCGCAACAGCGTTCACCAATCATGTCGGATCCATACTCAATTGCCTCGGGAGTTGTGGGCATTATTTCGCTCGGACTTGAAATCGTGAAAGGTCTTTACGAGTACTGCAGCAGTCTCAAGGACCAGAACTCCGACATCACTCGCATCCGCGATAACTTACTGCGCCTTCACGATCTGCTCGATAACCTGAGGAGGCAGCTTGACTCCCGAAGGTTTCATTCCGACGATATCAACATTTTGGCTTGTATCGAAGGCCGTATACTTCAATGCCAAAAATGCATTGTGGACCTGAAAGAAGTCGCCGACAAGTTTTATGATTCCCGTAGCAGTGGTTTCAGGGCTGCTCTGAAAGCAAGAGTGCGACGAGCTACATACCCTTTTCAGCAGAGTACGCTACAGAAGCTTGAGGGAAACGTCGACAGCATCTTCCAGCAAGTGTTTTTCTCGTTACAGCTACTGCAGAGCGAGGATACCAGCAGCATTCGCAACCACGTCGAGGACACAAGAGATCTGCTTAAGTTGCACCGGGCAAACAACGTGGCCCAGGAAATCATCAAATGGCTCAACGCACCCGATGTTACTACGGATTTCAACGTGGCTCATGAAAAGTCGCAACCTGGACGGGCACTTGGCTCATCAATGGCACGCTCTTCAATGCTTGGTTCAAGCAAGAGAACTCGTTTCTGTGGCTCTACGGCTTCGCTGGCTGTGGCAAATCGATACTGTGCTCCACAGTCATCCAACACATTCTCCAGCACCAGAATTTTAGCCATGATATTGGTACGGCCTTCTTCTTCTTCGCTTTCGACGACACTGGGAAACAAGATGCCTCCGCTCTTTTGCGTGCTCTAATTTTACAATTATCTGGACAACAAGGCAGCATTTCGCCTTCTTCGCACCTCTCGTGCCTGTACGACAGCTGCCGCAACTCGGTGCCAAGAAATCAAGCACTGCTCGACTGCCTGCGCCGAATATCTCGGTCATTCAAGCATACATACATTATTATAGACGCCCTCGACGAAAGTCCCCGGAATGAATATCGCCAGGATGTACTGGATGTTTTGACCACGATGCGCGGGTGGGCGGAGCCTACGATCCATCTCCTGGTCACCAGCCGGGACGAAGTCGACATCCGAGACACTCTTGATCCCTCACGAGACGAATCTGTTGCGGTCAGAAATGAGGCCTCTAATAAAGACATCGCGCTGTATATCACGCAGAGTCTTCAGAATAAACCACAACTACGCAAGTGGAAAGGGTTCCATGGACTGATTGAGACCACTTTGACAGCCCAAGCAGATGGAGTGTAGGTAATGAAAGTTCTGAGGATTTCCATTGCTAATACCAAGCAGTTTCAGATGGGTTGAATGTCAGCTCCGAGAAATCGCCGTCTGCCCTCGAACCGAAGAACATCTTGATAAACTCCTTACTTCGCTTCCCCGAACATTGGACGAGACCTATGAGAGGATGCTTCTTGCAATAACACCAGGCTTCAAAGATTACGCGCGGCAGATGTTGATGTTGTTATGCTGTGCCAAGAGACCTTTGACCGTAGAAGAGCTCATCTACGGGATGGCAGTGGATCTCGGTTCAGTTGGGTCAAAATCTGACGACATCGACTCAGCAGATGCCGACTTAGACCATGTCGGTTCAGACGATCTCTTTTCAGATTGCCACCGCTCGGTGGCAGTTTTCAAAGACAAACGAATGCTGCATGATGCGGATGCTGTTCTGGAAGTTTGTCCCGGCTTCATTGAACTCTATGAGGGCCGTGATGCGAGCCAGCACAAGACTTCGTGTATACGCATCGCGCACTTTTCTGTCCAGGAGTACCTCAAATCAAATCGCATTAAGAAGCGGGAAAGTTTTTCTCAATACCACATGCAAGAACAAGACATGAACACTCAGGCAACACGGGTTTGCTTGACCATCTTGTACAAGTTTGACGACTTGGCTACGCTGCGCTTTGACGGCTTAGCTGCGCAGCAATTTGACGACTCAGCTACGCTGCAAGTCGGGCGCCGAACTCAAGTGACATGGGGTTCTGTTGCCCGTGACATCATATTAGCTTTACCTTGGGCGGCTTATGCGGCGGAATTCTGGGCAGATCACTTCAGAGAGAGCAAACGGATACCGCCGGAAGCTATAAGCCAAATACTTCGGTTTTGCCCGTACGCTTTGAAACTCTCCACTTGGATTACAAGTAGAGCCCGATACGAAATCCTCGATGAATATAACCCTCTTCAGTATTCAACTTATCACGGGTTCTCCTCGGTGGTGTCCGTACTACTTCACGAGCCCACCACTGACATTAACGAAATCACCAGCACGACGTCTTTGGTTGTTGCGGCAAAAATGGAAAATCTAGACCTCGTGCGGCGTTTCCTCGACCTTGATGCTGATGTCAATGCCTCCGACGGAGATGCACTCTCGACAGCAGCATCAACAGGCCATGTGAAGATAGCAGAGCTTCCTTTCGACCACGGTGCAGAAGTCAATGCAAATAGCGGAAAGGCACTGGACGCGGCAGCGAAAGGGAGTCATCTAGATATGGCGAAACTTCTTCTCGATCACAGGGCCGATGTCAATGCTAGCGGTGGAAAGGCACTGGAACAGGCAGCGTGGCGAGGCAATCTGGAAATGGTGAAACTTCTTTTCACACACGGTGCCGAAATTAACGCCGGGGGTGGAATAGCACTAATATCCGCAGCGAACGGTAATCATGTAGAGATTGCGAGACTTCTTATCGAAGGTGGTGCTAAAATCAATAGCAGCGATGGAGAGGCACTGTGGCACGCAGCTGCAGAAGGCCATGTTGAAATGACGAAACTTCTTCTCGAATGTGGTGCTGATGCAAATCTTAGAGGGAAGTTTGGGAAGGTAACCGCCTTGGGGATAGCTAAGTCGTCCAAGAAGCTTGATTTCATCCGTCTGCTTCTCAGCCACGGTGCTGAGGTCAACAATGGTGGCAACGGACTCCTTCTGCATGAGGCTGTGGTAGGTGAGGATGAGGATTGCTTGCGA
This sequence comes from Colletotrichum noveboracense, assembly GCA_026319125.1. Taxonomy (NCBI): domain Eukaryota; kingdom Fungi; phylum Ascomycota; class Sordariomycetes; order Glomerellales; family Glomerellaceae; genus Colletotrichum; species Colletotrichum noveboracense. Next base: position 8,178 of record JANUHK010000129.1, read on the forward strand.
CTCCTCCTGGAAAATGGCGCCGTGGTAGATGTTGCCAGCTACGATGGTAAGACTGCGTTTCTCAAAGCTGCAGAAGTGGGCAACGAGGGGTTTGCACGGCTTCTTTTGGAAAAGGGGGCGGATCCAAACGCCGTTGATAAGTTTGGTAACACTGCCCTACTATTAGCGACCCAGGGCGGTTATCAGGACTTGGTCACCTTTCTCTCGGATCCGTCCACCGGAAAAGAGTAGAACAGTCTTGTTTGGCGGCAGATATGAAGGTTGCCCTCGCACCATGTAATTATTCTTAGAAATTCTAGTAATGCAACTGCTTGTTTACCACGTTGATCAAAGGTTTTCCCTCATGCATCCTTCCCAGATTGGTCTCCAAGACGCCCAGCACCCTTTCCCAGTATCCATTGGTCCTCCAGCTCACATGAGGGGTGATGAAAACATTCGGTGCCTTCCACAGGGGATGGTCCTTTGGCAGCGGCTCAGGATCCGTCACATCCAAAGCGGCAGCCCTGACCTTGCCAGTCTCCAGCGCCTCGATCAAAGCATCTGTCTGGATGAGAGGTCCTCTGGCGATGTTCGAAACAAAAGTCTTCTTCTTGGACAAAATCTCAAACTGCTCCTTCCCGATGAGTCCAGTTGTTTCTGAAGTCAGCGGCATGCCAATGACCAAGAGATCGAGATCTTGCGCAAGAAAGTTGTTGACGGCCTCCTTGGAAGCGCCGTGAAACCATTTCGAAGGGACAAGACCATCGGGGTCTCCGGTGCCGGGGACGACGTAGCTGTCATCTTTGCGAGACTCCGGGGTCGCCTTTTCGCTGCGCGTGAAGGCGTACACCTCCATCCCCATGGCCTGCGCAATCTTTCCACATTGCCGGCCGATAGCTCCGTAGCCGAGAATACCCATGCGCAGGCCGACTGAGTCCTCAAAGTCGACGGCCATTGGCCCCTCCCAGAAGCCTTGCTTTTGGTTCTCTGAGTAGCGCAGGAAGTGGTGCTGGCTGGCGAGCCAACTGCCGATCACCCACTCTGCGATTTGAGGACTATTTCCAACGTGTTAGTTCGCATGGTCTTCGGCCTTAGCAACGGCGTGGGTTGATACTCACGGATGGCATCCGTTGGTCGTGCAAAACGGAATGTCCGGGTTCTTGTACACCGGGTGGTCGCGCCACTTGTCAGCGCCCGCAGATGTCAACTGCACGAAGCGGACATTCTTAAGCCTCTCGAGCGACGGGGGGTTGAAGCTGATGATCATGGTGACCCCGTCCCAGACCTCATCGGGAAGCTCATCCGGCAACAGGAAGCGGCCGTCCGGCAGATGGTTGTTGGCCCAGCGGACCTGAAGGCCGGGGTAGTTTGATTCGACTCTGCTGATCCATTCCTCGTTGCGCGGTGATGAGAGGAAGACGAGGAGGATGTCGTTGGCCAACGGGCTCTTTTGTGACGCAAGGTCGCCCATCGTTAGGGTTGCAGAAAAAAAGCCGTTTGCGGAGAAGTTTGTTGCGGGGTTCACGAACGGTCTATTGCCAAACTGGAGTTGAGGGGGATAGGACTTAAAGAGTATCACCAACTGACCGGGCCGGGTCGACGTTGGAGTTGACGAGACTGAGTTAATAGACCGGGCCGGCGGGTGTCTGCTTATCGTGGTAGGACGGGCTTGACAGACGCGATTCGAGCCATTTGCCGAAGAAGGTTGCGATAACAAATTGACGCAGTCCGATAGGTGGAGTCGGGCGAGATGGCAGGGATCTGGCTGTCCGGTTGCTTCTCCGCGTGGGTCCGTTTACTCCGCGTCCGTCCCGAGATCGGGAACGATTTCATTGATTGATAAGCCGATCCGGCCTGGGCAGCTCGCTCACATATTCGCTTCAATTCTGGGATGGATTTGTTGAAGGGGCTGAAATGCCTATGTTAGTCAACATGGAACCCATAAAGACGACGTTTCATGCCCAAATCCAGCCAACTACCGTTCTTCGCGCGACCGAGAGCTGCATTGCCAGTTCAGTCGTGCTGAATGAAGTGAATATTCACAAAAATGATTTTGGGTTTTTAGACGGAGAAGATGATTGCGCCAGGGGCATGCAGAGAGAAGTGATCTCGATGATCAACACCGTATCACACGCGACAGGGCATGACTGTCAGCTGGTTGATGTTTGCCAACAACAAGGTCCCGTTCAGCAGTTTAACCGACCTTTTCCTTCATTGTCTCTGCTGCAGAATTTCTATTCTTCCGCTAACATGCAGCCCAAGACAAGAACAATCAGTTGCGGCAATTGACGTAGCAAGTCCTCTCTTCATTGGATGACGCTGCGCATGTTTGGCTGCGAGTTGTCATACATGAAAGGCGGTCGGAAGTTGTGATGTGGAAATCTGACCGCCGCTATTCGAAAAGAATTGTTTTAAATTCAGTCTCCTGTCCGCTCGCTTATTTGAGTCTGTAACTTGGATATTCTCAGACTTGATACAATGCTTCTACGGTCTTACACCGTTGGTCGTGTGGCCAGGCTCGCAACGAGGGCATTGCCAACTCAGGCACCTGTAGCCCATCAGCTTCGATACATCCATCATGGTAAGACACCAAGGAGATTCCAGCTTTCCAAAACATCTACGATCGGTATGAGAGGGAAAGCCGACGTTGCCCCGCTAAGGAGGTCCGACAGGAAGGTTGCGATCGTGACTGGGGCATCGGTAAGAAGCTTCTGCAACTTTTCTCACTCCAGTTTGTCGAAGAAACTGACATAATGCGCAATCAGGGATAGGCGAGGCATTAAGCAGGGATCTAGTGAAGCAGGGTTGGCAGGTCGCAATGGCCGACATCAACACCAACGAAAAACTGTTGCAGGAGCTCGGCGACAATGCCAGCTTCCACAAGACGGATGTCTCCAGCCACGACGAACAAGCGAAGACTTTCCAGGAAGTGTGGAATCGGCACGGCAGGATCGATGCACTGCTAGCCAACGCGGGCGTTCCCGACAGAGGCTCAATCTATATTCTCAACCACAGAGGGTTGGACAATGTGCCGCCAAAGCCCAACATGGTGTGTACCGATATTAGCCTCAAGGGGCTGGTGTACGGCACGCAGTTGGCCATCCATTTCATGCGGAAGAACGAGACCCCTGGAGGTAACATCATTGCGACATCGAGCAATGCGGCTGTCAACCCCCACGAAGCTTCTCCTGAGTATTGCGGTGCCAAAGCTGGCATGATCGGCTTCGTGCGCGGGGCATCCCGTGTGCTCAAGATTGTATGTTAAAGACCGGTGCGGATCACAGACATCTTTGACTCATCTAACACGACGACAGAAAGACAATATTCGGATCAACGTCGTCTTGCCTGGCGTCATTCGGACGCCTTTGGTGCCCGCTGGGATGATCGCCGCAGTTCATCCTGAGTGGTAATCATTAACCTCACAATACGTCCTCAAGTGCTTTGCTGACAGCATTTTCTAGCATCACTCAACTCTCGACTGTCGTGTCCGCATTCAATAAGTTCTTAGACGATGAGAGTCTCAACGGAGAAGCCCTCGAATGCTCGGCCGAAAACGTGGTCCCCTTGGTGTACGGCAAGTCGACAATGAGTCCAGTGACTGTCTGGGACCCGCTTTTCAAGATGCTGCATCATGAGGACTCTGGTCTTCCAGAGGCTGTTGCTTAGGCTGCCTATGTTCATTCAGAGGTGATCATATTACATACTCAGACGCGGGGCTATTGCTGGTATTGCTTGGGCTAGGTGTCACATTTTCATTGCCAAGGTTCTTGGGTTTCCATGCCCAGCACTACGAGTTTGGTTCACAAGGAAAGACCAAGACTTGGTATCCGGAATCGAGGGCCACATCGCCGTCAGTGTTAGCACAAGTTTCTTATTCCTAGTGTCCAAAACATGGGTTCGTGTTTCCACAAAAACCGCACGGCATCGCGAGCGTCCCGTGCACGGCTGTGAACATGTCGATCATGGAGGGTAAAATGTGGGTTTAGTGCCCGTCCGAACGGATGGACGATCCGATGATGTTGAATAAGAAATAGGACGACGGCAGTCTGATGGGCTGCATCATTCATTTCCCCGACATTCACTCAATAATTAGCGCTTTCAATCGCATGCTGCGGCTCATGACTTCAGCCAAACCATCAGCAGACCTCCCCCCTGATATCGCATCAGACTGCACCTTTTAGCAATTACTTGGCAAATCAGACTTCATCCATCCGTCTCGGAAATACAGTTCGCGTCGCTATTGACTCGAAATTCTCCTATGGACCTCCGGCCCCCCACTTCCAGATCATTCTCAAAACACATTGCGCTCTTTCGAGTTTCCCCCTCACTCTATTCCATAGAAACTAAGGTTTTCCCCAACTTTCAGAGTTACACCACCGCGGACAAGGGCACCCATACGAAACAGCCCAGCGTGCCTGGACTGCAATTGTCCCCTTAATCAATCTGGCGGCCCCCAAATTGCCATTCACGCTGCGCAGTTTTCTTCTGGTCGAATGTTGTCATCCGAACTCGGTGGGCCCGGGGTAGCTAATACGGCGGGCAGCACTGCCGACGAATCCCTGGGGTTAACATGCGCTCACGTGGATTTCACGGAGGCAGCGGCTCCGTACCACGTTAAATGACCAAGAACAGCCGTCCAAACCCCCCAACTTCCCCAAAGCAGCAACGTCCCAGGCACAGGACGGCTCGGCGCCAATGCCCCTCGGCCGTGTTCCCAGCATCATCCCCGCCGGCAGAGCCCCGGCCGCATTGTATCTCACACGGCCGAAAAAGTAACCTCAGGACGCTGGGCGACGGTAAACCACAGAGATCGTCCCGCCATCCTTGGGGATGCCGTCTAAGATGAAGGACCGGCGTGTTTAACCCCGGGGCGACCCTTGAGGCCTTGTTTGACGGCTGCGGCGGAGGTGAGAGTGTTCGGAATCAGGGCCTTCTCTCCAGCTTGGCGGGATTAGATGTGTTGTATAAGAGGACGAGATTGTCCGGTCCAGGGTGAGGGAGGTGGATTGTAGCCCAGCTTCATCGCGCAAAAGCCAGTTACTGATCGCAGGCACGACACTCGTTTTCTCTTCTTCGATACCCAGCCTTATCTTGTCTTGAACCTTTCAGCATGCTCGCCCACTTCCTCCTCGCCGCGGCTCTGGCGCCGGCCGCGCTCGCTGGACCCGTCAAGGCCCGCCAGGTTGCTTCCTACGACGGAAACCCGCTCGCCGACAGGCAGCTGTTTCCCAACCCTTACTACGCCGATGAGATCAAGAACCTAGCCATCCCCAAGATGACCGGCGACCTCGCCACGAAGGCGGCCAAGGTCGCCGAGGTTCCCTCCTTTGCCTGGCTGTAAGTTCTTGCGGTGCTGGATGGATCATCTGGGCAAGCTAACTAACACCCGCACAGCGATACTCGCGAGAAGATCAGCTTGATGAACAGCACTCTTGCTGAGATCCGCAAGCTGAACCAGGGCGGCGCGAACCCTCCTTACGCCGGCACCTACGTCGTCTACAACTTCCCTGACCGTGACTGCTCGGCCAAAGCTTCGGCTGGAGAGCTTGCCATCGCTGACGGTGGTCTGGACAAGTACAAGACGGAGTACATTGACCCTATCGCCGCGCTCGCTAAGGAGTACTCTGACACCCGTATTGTGTTTGTCTACGGTACGTTTCTACCCATAACTATTCTCACAGATTATATACTAACGAAGTCAACAGAACCCGATGGACTTGCCAACCTCATCACAAACATGGGCGTGCAAAAGTGCTCCCAGGCAGCAGACACCTACAAGACCGCCACCGACTACGCCTTCAAGACACTCAACCTCGACAACGTCGCCATCTACGTTGACGCAGGCCACGCCGGCTGGCTCGGCTGGGAAGCCAACCTCCAGCCCACGGCAACCCTATACGCCGACGTGTACAAGAAGGCCGGCTCCCCCAAGGCGGTCCGCGGCCTCGTGACCAACGTCTCCAACTTCAACGGCTGGAACCTGACCTCCGCGCCCTCGTACACGACGCCCAACAACAACTACGACGAGAGCAAGTTCCACGCGGCGCTCACGCCGATGCTCAAGACAGCCGGGTACCCGGCCAACTACCTCGTCGACCAGGGCCGCAGCGGCAAGCAGCCCACGGGTCAGCAGATCTGGGGCGACTGGTGCAACGTCAAGGACGCGGGCTTCGGGGCGCGGCCGACGGTGAAGACGGGTATTGACACGCTGGATGCGATTGTGTGGGTCAAGCCTGGCGGCGAGAGTGACGGCACGAGCAACTCTTCGGCGACGCGTTACGATGAGAAGTGCAGCTCGGGATCTTCGTTTACTCCTGCGCCGGAGGCTGGTACTTGGTTCCAGGAGTACTTTGAGATGTTGATCAAGAACGCTGACCCCGCCTTCTAAGTTGGTTGAAGGGATGTGACTTGAGGTTCTTCAATTGTAGATATTTTATTTCATTCTTGGTACATAGATATGAGAAAGACATCGATCGGATTTGATGACTACGCTGAATGGCACCGTCGTTGTGAGTAACTATTGTCATGGGTGTTTAGAGCACAAGTCCCCCACAACCAAGTCTTAGTAAATGCATCTATCCAACCGTTCAAGCGCAGGCTCTGAAGTGCTGAATGTTTCTGTAAACAAGCCCCCATAACACAAGTTGATTCGACTCTTGTCCGCTTTGTCGGGTCTCTTCAGATTTGGTGTTGCAGTCGGCATGTTCGGATGATGCCCATCAACTCTATCGTCAACTCCCAAAGAGCCTCCAAAAGACAAAAACCTCCAAAAATGGAAACTTCCTATTCGAGAACCCAGCAGGCTCGTTCGGGCCACAAGCAGACGGAAGCATCGCTGTGAACAGCTCTCCACGCGCCGCGATCTGCTCATCTGTCGACATCGGCTGCGCAAAAAAGGGAGACGGCGGCCCCGCACGCCCCAGCGGAGCGCCTGCAATCTCGCCCCTTTTGGGGGTTGCACCGCCCAAGCCCGGGCCACGGGCGACTCTTCCACCAATCACGGCGAATAGCGGCGCGCCCGTGGATGGGGTCCTCAATGTACTGCAAACGAGCCGTGACGAAGAACTTTTTCCTCCCTGTTTGCTTGGTGTGATTTTTGGCCTTTCGTTCTGTCTAGGTTTTGGGATGGGGGGGATGGACGGGCTTCATATAATATGTATGTCGCGCCGGCGCCATCCCACTTGAACCGTCTCTTTTTGGCTCTTGTTCTGGATATTGTCCGAGTCTCTCGTTGGTCTGACTATCGTTTCTCTTCACGTTCTTTCTTCAATTCTACGTTTCTTGTTGATATTCATTTGCTGGTACATATCATTTCAACCCGACCCCTCTTGACAAAATGAAGTCTTTCGCAACCGCTCTCTCTTTCGCAGCCGGCCTGTCCCTGTCCTTTGCCAGCCCTACCTGGCACGTCAGCCGCGGCGCCGCCGTCACCCCGAGACAGGCCAACAGCTCCTCCAAGAGCCTGATCGTCTTGTAAGACACCGCCATGATCATAACACTCTGCATGCCGGCACACAGCTGACCCTAGATCCAGCGGCGACTCCTACTCCACCGTCGGCTTCTGGCCCGGCGGCACCCTCCCCGCCGCCGGCAACCCGCTCGGCAACCCGGCGCTGCCCGGCCAGACGACCTCGAGCGGCCTCAACTGGGTCGGCCAGCTCACCAGCACCCTCAACACCAGCCAGATCCTCACCTACGACTTCGCCGTCACGGGCGCCACCACCGACAAGGACATCGTCGACACGTACGCGCAGTACTGCGTCGACGACCAGGTCGACCAGTACAAGCAGTACGTCTCCGCCGCCGTGACCGACAAGGCCAACGCGCTCGTCGCCGTGTGGATCGGCATCAACGACGTCGGCGAGCCCTTCTGGGACAAGGAGTCCGCGCCCGTCGCCAAGATCATGGACCGCTACTTCGAGCTGCTGCAGACGCTCGCCGACGACGGGCTGAAGAACTTTGTGCTGCTCTCCGTCCCGCCCTTCTCCGACCAGATCCCCGCCATGATCGGCCAGAGCGAGACGGATTTGCAGCGCCTGCGCGACGACATCAGCTCCTACAACTCCGAGCTCACCACCCGCCTGGCTACCTTCAAGTCTGCTAACAGCGGCGTCAAGGGGCTTGTGTTTGACACCAAGCCTTCTTTTGATACTGTTGTCGAGAACTTTGCGCAGTACGGTGCCAAGGATGCGACCTGCTACGGCTCCAGCGACTGCATCTGGGCCGACAACTACCACGCTGGCCTGGCTATCCACAAGCTGCTCGCCCAGAACCTGGTCAAGGGCGTTGCTGAGAACTTTGTCTTCTAAAGGACGATGAAAATGGAATGAAAGAAGCTGTAAGAGGAAGGATAGGATAAGAAAAAGACGGTTGAATTACAACTTGATGGTGCCTACTTGTCTCTTGCAATGTGAAAGTGGCTAAGCCGTCTGTTCCTGAAACCAACAACGCACATGATGTTACACGCATCGTAACACCGGCTGGGCGATATCGCGGTAAGACAGGCAGGATGAACACGCACAATGAATGACGTTTGCCAATCACGATGTTAAGAGCTCACCGACCCAGGGACCAGAAGCAGTCAAGGGGCCTCAAAACGATACAACCCTGCAGTCGCCTGACCCCCGTAATCCGGAGAAGCGGCACCCTTGCGTATGAGCGATAAAAGAGTCCGAGATGCCACTTCAACACGCTTACGAGCTACCCGATTGCTTACCTCCCGCAACCCTGCCGATTGGCCAATGGCCCTCGTGAAGGATGGGTGACTTCGCCCGAAATGAACCATCTCGACGGGTCCTCGAAGCTTTGTGGTGGCGGGCGCTAAGCTGCTTTCCGCCCGCCAAGAGAGAATATCTGGGGTGTGGTGTTGCTGTGCCGCAATTCACGAGTCTGCCTAGTCGCCCAAGACATGTTTACCAGCTGATCTGCTGACGGTCCCACGAATGAATCCACGATAAGGAACGAGGCGCTTATTACAGGACACGTCAGAAAAGTCTCAGATGCTGGGCAAGGCATTCTTCTCCCTCGGTTCTTCCAGAAGGCCTGGGGTTTATGCTTAAAAGCAATCGCGTGTCTCCTTGAAGTTCATCTGATGTCCGTCAAAACGATTGGACATTTAAGAATCATCATTCGACGTCTCACAGCCCCAATCCAACCCCGCATTCCCCAACCCTCGTCTCCCCCATACTTCATCGCCCCACCAGAGAGGTCCCACTGTTAAGCAAAGCGGCGATGCCCTCCTTCTTCAAGAGATCCAAGAAGGAGAAGGAGAAAGAGGCAGAGGCAGAGACCGAAAAGGCCAAGGCGGAGCGCGCCGCCACTCCGCCTCCCACATACGAGGACGCGCAGACCGAGCCGCCCGCGTTCGAGGACCAGCCGCCGTCGTTTGAGTCCATCAACGGGTCCAAGGGAGGCGCGCGGCCGCCGCCCACCGAGGCCGAGGTCGCGAACTTGACGGCTGCGTTTTCGTCGCTAAGGCTGGGCACGCAGCGCGATCCGGACGTCGACTCGTGCCTGGCTCATCTGAAACTTCTGTTTGCAATCCAGACGCTGAAGGAGGAGGTTGGGTATACCGATGGGCTGTGGGAGATCTGGGATACGAGGGCCGGGCCGAAGCCGGACAGCGAGGAGGCCGGGTCGAGCAAGAAGTCGGAGGACCATGTCAAGGATGTGCTCTCGAAGTTACGCGAGAAGCGGTGGGCGGTGTTCTTGGCGCGCGCGGTTGATCGGTACGAGACTTGGTGGATGACGTTGGCCGGAGAGCGGCTGAAAGAGGAGGACATGAAGATCAAGTCGGAGAAGTATCTCGAGTTTCCGGATGGTGGGGATGATTTCCTATGGACTGTGGATATTCTTCCCCCGTTGGGTGAGTTGGATCGCTTTCCTCCTAAACAATATCGTGACTCACAGGTGCAGATGTTCTCATGATCTGGCACGCACACATGCTCAACCCCAGAGCTTTCCTCGAGGATACGATGCGCTATGGGATGAAGACGTTCTGGACAACGGGCATGCCATGGGCTCAAGTCAACAAGATCATCGATGCCAAGTTCAACTACATCGCCACGGATGCCGCCAAAGCGAACTGGGAAGCCAGCACTGGGCGAGCATGGGATAACGTCGCAGAGCCCATGGCGAAGTACATGGAATGCCCCGTCTGCAAGGAGACCATAGAAATTCCATGGACCACCTGCGGCTTGCCCGAGCTCTACAAGGGCGAAGCGTAAGTCCTCCTCAATTCCACCCATCCATCACCTACTAACAGCACCCAGAAAACCAGGCCTCGTCGGAAAGGGCTACGGCGATGGAGACTTCTTCCAGCTCTGCACGGCAGGCTGCGGTACCATCATCACGCGGCGCTTCCTCTCCGTGGCCAAGATGCTCAACGACGCAGAGCACTACCTGACCGACAACCACACCGTCCCCAGCGCCGTTCTCGAGCCCAAGGTCGGGATGCCCGTCCCGCAGGCCGACGGGCACGCCCCTCAGGGCCAGACCTTCAGAGAGGCTACATTCCCCAACCGCCTGCTGGGCTTCGGGGTGATTGAGGAGCTGAGGAAACTTGTGCGGCCGGGGCTGCAGAAGCCACCCACGATGGAAAACGTTCGTGATATTATTGCGGCGGCGCTGGAGGACAACGACGCGTACGGGAGGATCCAAGAGCTGGACAAGAAGCCGTATAACAAGGTCCTCTCGCGCACGGAGCGTGTGCAGAGCAAGAAGATGATGTCGCGGTACTGGGATAATTACTCCATCTTCGCGCTGGATCTTGTTGGAGCTACGGTGCGGCAGGGCGTGTTTGTGGAGAAGATGTACAATGTGAGTTGAACCCCTGACTGAGTTAGCACAAGAGTATCATTTACTGACCATCCTTCTCAGATCGACTGGCTCCACGGCCCCAACCAGCGCGGCACCATGGACCGTCTCCTCCAGAAATACAGCCGCTTCATGCTCATCATGACCGAGAACCCCTACTCCCTGTGCGTCCCGACGCTGGACGTCGACCTCGCGTGGCACACGCACCAGCTGGCCCCGCGGGCGTACTACAAGTTCAGCACCTTCAACTCGGCGACCACGGGGACCAAGGAGGCCAGGTTCATCGACCACAACGACAAGATCGACGAGGAGCGGCTTACAGAGGCGTTTGAGTGGAGCAGCAGGACGTATCTGGACAAGTTTAGGGAGGTGTACTCCGAGTGTGTTTGTGGGTGGTGTGATGGTATGTCAAGAGCCTCCCCCTTTTCTTTGGCATGCCGCTTTGAAGTTGACACTTGACAGTTATTCGCACAAACCATACCATCAACGACTCGAGCATCTTTGGGCGCACAAAACAACAGAAAAGTAACCTCCAGCTATCTCCCCCTTTTCTCATCTTCAGGAACTGAGAGTCTAACTCCACCCAGCGATTGACAACTTCAACGCCTCCGCAAAGCCCTCCGCCCCGGGCGCCGAAGTCCACATCTCCGCCCACAACGCCGTCCTCTCGAAAGAGAACGGCGGCCGCAAGGCCCTGCGCTACCAGCAGCGGCAGATCTGCAAGCACCGAATGGACGGCGCGTACGAGCGGGCCGCCAAGCGCGCGTCGAAGAAGGGCGTCAAGCTGCCCAACCCCGAGGAGTACTACAACCACTGGGGCAGCACGTATCACCGCTACGGGCCGAACATGTACCCGGCGCACCTCACCGCGGGCATCTACGTCGCGGCCGACCCGGGGATCATGCATGCCGGGACGGGGAGCTGGGCGGGCTGCGCTCAGGGGTTGTGTGGGAGCAACGACATCGCGGCCGGGGGGTGCGGCGGGCCGGGTGGGTGTTCCACCTCGGATGTAAGTTTCGCAGCCATGGATGGACTTGGAGATTTACTGACTGAGTTGTAGGGAGTATGGGCTGGGAGAACTCCCAACCAGATGGGCGGTACGTCGAGATCTTTTCGAAGAATGTCTGTTGCTGTCGCTAACAGGATGTGTAGGTTGCGGAGCATATGCAGGGTCAGTTGTTATGATAAGTGGAGGCGGTTGTGGGGGAGGAGGAGGAGGAGGGTGCGGCGGAGGATCGTAATCGTCGTATGTGTCGGCGTGTTAATCAGTGTTATATTCAATTCGAAGTTGTTGGTTTTTATTATCGCGTTCTAGCGTGTGTCAATTCACTTAGTGATCGCGCGAAGAAATACCGCTACACACGTCCAAAATAATCATGTCAAAAGTCAGAACAATTGAACAAAATGCAAAAAAAGAATTTCTGAATTGATCAGACGAAGGTTTTCAAAGAATTTCCAGGCTCGTAGCACCGAAACCGGGTCCCCAGCGCCCGCAGCATCAAAGGCTTTGGAACACAAGAGACCACTATCCAAAGATGCACATTAGACGGAGGCTCTCACCACATCCGACGTACACCAGTGGTTAAGGTGGTTTTTGCGCAGCGACCGGGAATCGAACAGGAAGAGTCCAATATCTTAGTGAGAGATAACCTGAGGGTATCACCCCCCAGGCCACCCGGCCGCTCTGGTGACAATCAGGCATCACTGTTTGGATAAAGAAGGGTGAGGGGGGGCAGCCTCAGGTTCAGAGGGTGAAGGTGAAGTCGAAGGTGAGAAAGGGAGGCAAGTGCTTCCTTCTCAAAAGGGAAGGACTCGACGCGTTTCTGTCTTGACGCGTCTGTCTTGACGCGTCGTTGTCGTCTCCATCGTCCTCGTCCGAGTTGCTCATTCACCCAACGCTTCACCTACCCAGCCCCTTAATGCTGGGTCACCTCCATCTCACCTCTTACCACCCTTTGACGCCGTTCTTTCCTAGGTACCTTTAAAATAACAGACAAGTGGCAGTGAAAAGTTTTCAGATCTTCTCACTCTCCATCGCGTCCACCCACCTCCGACAAACTTCACCCTCAACAACTACACAACCTACTTCGTCGCCTCACAGCTTCACAACACAACCAACCAGCTTACAATCTTGCCTCATCGCATCAAACACGTAAGTTAACATCTTAATTACTCTTGTCCATCCTTTCTTCCAGCCTATTCGGCTTTGCGATCAACGCCTCTTTTCGATCGCAAAGTGAATTCCACCCGCAAGCGATCTGACCCTTCCCCTGTTCAATTCCTATTCTCTCGCGCGAACCCACGACTTGCCTATTTCTGCTCTACTCGCCACTTTTGACAACATCTGACAAGGCAGCAGAGTCATACACGATGTCGCAAGCCCAAGAGCTCCCTCCCGTCGTCTCTGGCGTCCCCGCCGTCGCCGCCGACAATACCCAGAAGACGGCGACCAAGAAGTCCAAGTCCAAGTCCAAGACACTCAAGAAGATCCTTCCTTCCGGCGCCGGCTTCGAGATGTACCGCGACCACACCGACCAGGAGGTGAAGTACCTCGACGATGAGAATGAGACCATTGCCTTCAAGAACGCTCTGCGCGCCGTCACTCCCAACCTCGACACCCGCGCCGTTGACGCCGCCATGGCCGAGCTCTTCGAGAAGGCCACCAAGCTTGCGCCTCACATGGCGGCTACTGATGGCACTGCCGGAACCTTCATCGCCGCCGCCCGCAAGGCCAACTGGACCAAGACCGCTCTGAGGTACATGAAACCCACCGTCCCGGCCAAGGTCATGATGCGTCTGTACGAGGCGCGCCGCCTCGCCATCAAGTTCTCGGGATACCGCCAGCATCCCATCGCCTACGACGAGGAGACTCATACCGCGAAGGCCATCGACGTCCTTCTCCAAGAGAAGCCTGAGGAGAAGCCTGACACCTTCTTTGCCGACCGGACCAACGAGCAACTCGAGAGGATGATGGGCAAGATCCGCCGTAAGGAGCGTGCCGACTGGGTAAAGGGCAAGGAGGATGGTAAGGAAGATGATAAGGAGGATGAGCTCATGAGCCCCAAGGAGGCTAGAGAGTCTGAGGCCCATAAGGCTGCTCAGTCGGAGCTCGAGGATGCCCTTGCCATGAAGATGCGTGAGTTGGGCATCAAGAATGGTGGTGCTGGTTTTCTCTCGCACTAAACAGGACGCCTTTTCTTCGGGACGACCTCACAATGACGACAGACGACGAACGGTGAACAAGGGCATGGATACGCACAAGGAAATGGTGTTGGTCGGCTTTGCTCAGTAATGAAGATATCACAAAGAAGGGCACCAGGTCTTTATGACTTACCACATCCTTATACACGCTTCTCCATCCTTCTTCGTGCTAACAATGAATCTCATTCAGTGTCGTTATGAGTCAAAAGCTTAGTTCAAAAGTGTTAAAATGTCGTTCAAGTAGGATGTATTGAAAAGCTCCAAGCGTCAGTCATGAAAGTGTACATATCATCATCGTCATATTTCCCACAGCTCAACTGAGAATCTTAGTTGGCTCCCAAACAAAGCAGCCCAAAAGGGAAACGCCACCACTCAACGCCAACTCCAAGGGGTATCGAAATGGTTTCTGTTGCTCTCATGTGTCGTCGGAGACTCATCCGATATCGAGGTTGTGTGTAGTCTCGAAGAACTTGCTTCCACATGCATGAATCTCAGGATTCCTCCGTCTATTGCGACGGCTGCGGAGGGGGAGGCGGGGGTGGTTGAGGGTTCAAGAGTCGATCTTGAACATTAGTCGTGTCCTTGAGATAGATGTCAAGCATGTTCGCTTCGCCACTGCTATAGCATGGTCAGACGCCGAGGCGATATTTGGCAAGGAACCTTTGCTTACCCATTTACGAAGACGTCATAGTAAGTGTTCTTGTTCATAGTAACAGCTGATGATACGAGGTCTGAGACAAGCAAAATCGATAGATGTAGATGGCGAAGAATGCTTGACATGCGATTAATCGGTGACGGGCTTCTTCAACTTTCAGTTACCTCTTCACAGTCTCAAGATGAGGTCGAGGGGTATTTATACTCATAAGATTCCACAGACAAGAGCATCATCTCGGATATCGTACCCTGCCACGTTCCTCCCTTCATCCCGCGCAGCTCTCCGCTGGTCACCTGCTCCATCGGAACGCAACTGACACCATTCCCACTTTCACAGCAAAACCCCGACCCCGTATCCGTACCCAATACCACGCCGGAGATCCATTATCAGACCCAGAGGCGAGCCGAGGGGCCACCACCCCCAAAGCGGGCCAAACCTCATGAGACCCGGCACAATCCACGACAACCCGAAGGCCAAAACAACGAAGCCGACCAACCGGACGCAAATCCCACCCCAAACATGAGGCTCTGCCTGCGGTCATCCTCGCGACTCGGTCGGGGCTTGTCCAGTCGCCGTGACGGACGATTCACCCCGTGCCGTTTTTTGTCTCTCAGCGGGGCCGACGACGCGCGCGCGCACGGCGAGCTCATCCAACGACATTCAAAGTTCAGGCTCTACGACACGCCCCCCCTCCCGGGATTCTTCATCGAGAAAGGATGGGCCAGAGATTAAACCGTTTCGTTTTGACTTCTGCCAGACGAAGGTGTGTAGAAACCACCCCTCTCGCTCTCTCGATGAGGACTTTCTCCCCGGTCTTTCTCCCTGGTCGTTTTTCTGCAGGCTTTGCAGCCAACAGCGCAACATACATACGCCCCTCACCAAGACCCAATCACCCCCACATCCATGCCTCTCTTGCATATGAGACTGCATGAGAACTTCGTGGCACCGCTGAGCAGTTTGCAGTGAAGGTAGCGACATGGTTGCTCACATCGAGCGATGCGGTGTGCAAGCGACTCGCTTGTGGAGGGGATGCAGACAATAGTTTGCAGCACATGTGCGTATCATGGAGGTAGTTCGCTGGTCTCGCGTCGTGGATCAGGGTACAACCATGCGTTCTGCATGAGATTACAGGTAGAGTGATGCTCGAGAGGAGCTGACGGGTTGGTGTGGTGATGTACATATAGCTGAAGCTCGCAAGGAGTTCGTCATTTCTTCACTGATTTGCGGCAATGCGTGTTGATCAATGTGTGTGATCGAGAGTCCCGCAATGTGGCGTATTGATCTTCGTCTCGGGAGTTGTTCGCGCAATGTTGTTATTCGGGAGCTCGCGATCAATCCCCGAGATGCGTTTCCAGCAGTCAATAGGCTTCGCGTTGTGTTGTTGCTAGATGTGAGGTATTATGGATAGGTAGCATCGCCAAGCATGGCACGGGTAGCAGACCCGAGCTTGGCAGCTCGACGCGGGGAAACAAGCAGCAAACTTCAGGTCAAAGCTTCAGCTTGACACGCCAATACTTATGGGTTGAGTCGTTACCTTACATATAAAGACGCTGTACCTCCGATTACTGCTTTGGGTATCGCCTTCGAGGCGTTCAGGTGTCACTAGTTGACCGAACGAACGTCAGTATGGCATGATACGAATCATCCTAGACCACGACACCTCGTAAATACCAACATGACGCAGGCCACGTAACAACAGCGGTATCAAGATGAGCCAAGCGATTGGAAGAGTACACGAGCTGCGATCGGGAGATAGGGCAGATGATCGCGTACAAGTTTGACGTACGTGTCTGACGAGGATCAGGGGTTGAGGATGGCAGATACGTGCATATTTTATACTACATTACAGGCCTTGTTTCCTGCAGAGCCTCAAAGAAGGATCGTTTCGCATAAGCCTTGCCAATGATTTTCAAGCTCGCTTCTATCGTACATGTACTCGCCACAGCTGGAGTGTCAGCTGAAATCTCCTTAGGTTGATTCAGACCATTCACTCTGGTTACGCGGAGAGTAAAGTATAGCTTAAGATTTCAACGGGAGATCTTCTGTGTTGAACTGTTATTGTGAGTCTTGGTGCTTCTAGCGCCCCAATTTAAGGAGCGTATCCGAGGTAATATGGTGAGCAATGGAACTCATCCAAACGCAGTCCAGCAGCTACTCTGTATGTCCTGAGTCCAGCCCCAGCTTCTCAGCCAATTGGACAGGAAGAACTAAAACAACATATTGACCCGAAGGTAATCAACACTAGTACTGAAAGATATTTCATCTCCAAAGTGGGGTATCAAACGAGCCTTTACTGCCTCCTCGAAATCTCAAGCCCCCACTAGGCGCATGCAATACCGCCATCCGTCTTACAGGACAGTGGAAGAGGTGCGCATGTTGGCTACCAGCGAACGCGGTTTCACTTCTTGCCACCATTCTGAAGCCTGTCAGGAACACTAGTGGTGTCCTTGATGTAGATGTCGAGCATCGGGTTCGGCGAAGTACTAGATCGTGGTTAGTGACCGTGATCATACATCTTGATGAAACGGCTTACCTGTCAGCCATGATGTATTTCAAGAGAAGAAAGACAGGACGTGAGTTTTGAACGAGAGAGTTCAGGATTGTCTTTTATGCAGTATGTGTTTCAAGAAGCCCAGCTTCGATGGTGTTGATACTTAAAATCTTGTCATCTCATCGAGAGCCCAAGGGGTATTTATAAGTTTCCATATCGAAAGAACGTCGCCAACATTTGCCGATGCACATTAGCGAACATCTTGTTGTCCCCTCCTCGGATACTGCTCCCGGGTTCACTCAATCTACATGATAGTCGCCCCTTCGTGGGTCAGCTGTTCTGCGCTAGTATCAACAGGGTTGCCCTTCACAGCGATTCAAAGGCTTGAAAGTGCCACCCTTTTCTGAGGCCGGGACACAACCCTGGACATCCAAACCCCTCTCGGAACGATTCAGGTATCCATACCTATCATCTGCCACGAGGATCTCCTCGGCCTCGACCTCTCATAGGACAATGCCCCAATTTTGTGAGGCTCTGCACCCCCTTGTCAAAGCCCTTACAAGTTGACGGCCACCTAAAGCATGTGAGTTGGCACCATTGTCTTCCGTCTGAAGTGTCTGATATCCGATAACCATCCGTGATCCGTCATCTGCTCACCCCCTATTTGCTAAGGGTGGCTACGATATGCGGGATGGGCTTGCGGGTGGCATGGGACGGCATGGAACGGCACGACAACGGCGCGTATCCGTAAACCCCTAAATATCAACTGCAACTGATAATCAGGCTCTCTTATTTCGGGAATCTTTTCCAGTCCTCGCTTTCGTATGTCCATTGTTACGAAGGCAAGGTCCACTTATTTTCAGGGTGGCTTGTAACCGTTTATTTCGAGGACGCCAGCTACATGCTCTTGCATGAAGTAACCACATGCGGGTGCAGAGAGCGCAGCGTGGGTTTACAAGCCCTCCAATCACAGTCATGTGTAGATACATCACCCCCGCTTTGTTACGAGCAAGGAAGGTGTGCCGCCAGTGGTGCAGCCTTGGCTGGAGCTGGTCACCGATTAGCGCTACAGAGTAAGGTAGTGTTTACGGCGTCCGTCTCTTCTGGGAGTATGGAAGAGCTACTATCCTGGCTAACGTGGTATTGGTTTCGTCGAGCTGCTTCGGCAAGTGATTGTTTCGAGAACTTCTCACTTTTGCACATTGCTGAAGAAAGTGACAAGCCGGTCAAGGTACCCGGACCCATCTTCTCAAGACCTGGGTAGTTCTCTCCTTGTGCGAAGAAACCTTGCTTGGTGCCATTCGGGCATGCTCGGGGCCGTCTTTCCGTCCGTGACGTCGTCGTCACCGTCACGGGAATGACACGAACGGCTGAGGCTTCACCGCCAGAGCCATTGACTCCCAACCTGAGCTCGATGAGATTGTCCCCCACGGGGATGAATGCACCCGCTGGATTGGTCATCAATTGTCATCAGATGAGGGGCTCTTGGGCCGAAAGATTGGCTTCGAGATAGCAGCAGATGACAGAGATGGAGCTAACGACGTTAAACCTTGCCCGGAAACACACCGTCTCCCGCTCTCCCGTCGGCAGGGGGCGTCATTATGATCTGATAAACTGTCCACGAGACTATATTTGAGTCGGGATAACATCCAAGTCCGATGCCACGTATGTGATGATGCGGGACGAGCTGCAAATTGTGTCGACGTGATGAAATCTTCGGGACGAGGATCAGGGATAAAGAGAGTCAACACCGGCATCAAAGCTCTCGCTCAGGCCTGTGGCGCCCCCTCATGACGGCAGCAGGAGTCTGCAAGAGCCTGAAGCCATACCGGTCAAGGAGCCACAAGGAAACATTCTTATGCAAAAGGTCTCTACCACGCGGGGGTTGGTAAAAGGGTGTAAACGATTGATTTCGTGAGGATGGTCAGAAAAAACGTCAAACTTGCAGAAGGAAATCTCGTGAACAGCGCCTCTGAGATCTTCCTAACCAACCAAACCCCGCGTCAGTGGCCCATTAGCAGAATCAGATCATAAATCGACCGTATCTCGGGCCAATGGTTCATCGGGCTGCCGCGCCGGCGTCGTCCCGAGAAGGGCAAGCAGAACGGAGGGTGGGGAGGGTATGAAATTGTAGAGTGGAGGGAGCCGATGAAAGAGTGGATGAAAGGCCGGGAGGGATGAGAGAAAGAAGCAGTGAGTTACCATTGGTGTGGAGAGATGGTGTGGAATCAAATCACCAACACCACAAACGCCGGGTCGCCCCCGACGCGGCCACGGAGGAGATGTCTGCATGTGTCGGTTAGCTGCGTGGGCTGCGTGGCTGCTCTTGTTGGAGCGGTCTTCGAGCAGCAAGCCCAGCACACCATCTCTCGCTTGCTGCAACCTTCCTAGAAACCCTTCCACTGCCCTTCTGCCTTTGTACCCGCGGTTCACCAGTCTCTCTTGGGACGAGCAGAGCCGCATAGGCTGGCACCGCCGCATGTTTTGGGGGTTGAGAGGACACCCCAGATTCTGAAGCTCCTCGAAGCTCAGACTACGTTTGCAGTGCAAGTGCAGTCCTGCTGGTTGTGGGTGTGAGGGGAGGGAACGCAGCGCCTGACTCGCAGCCAGGAAGGTTTGCTTGCAAGGTCGCTTTCGAATAGTACTGTGCAGGAGCAGTTCGCTCTTTTTGCACATTTAGTTCCTATTTACCGGCCGTCACATCTCATCCTCCCGATCGTTCGGTTTCCAGGTCTTTAACTCAGAAGGGGAGAACAGAGAAACGTGGAAAGGCGAGGGACGGCCGTGTGTTGGGGGCGGTGTCGATGCGTAGGGCTGACTGGGCTTGCTGACAGTGTTGTTGGTTTCTCCAGGCTGTCAGCAAAGATTGCACTTTCGAGAGACTTCATCTCTTGAGAGGAACCTTCGTCTATTCATCTTTGTCTCTGGGATCTCTAACGTCTAAAAGACAGGAACAGCCATCGATTAGCACGCCGTCCGAACCCGTTGTGCCCGAACCCATCGGCTTAGATCTTCGACTTCTCCGCCTCCTCCCTCGCCCTCTTCGCCTCCTTCTCCTCCCTCAAGACCTCCTCCCGCCCCCGAACCTCGACCTTGCGCGGGCCCTCGCGCGTGAACTTAACCAAAACGACCCTCTCCCAGTCTCCCCCGCGCCCTGAACCCTTGAGCTCCGGCCCCGGCTTATCGATCCCGAGCACAACGCGGTTGTCCTCCTCGCGGATGAACAGGTTATGCGGGCTCATGACCTTGTCCGCCCAGGGGATCTCCGACGTGGGCTGCTTCCTCGCTGCCTCCGACTCGGCCGTCGGGATGCGCTTCAGGAACTCCTTCAGCTGTTCCCGCTGCGCCGCGAAGTTCTCGACACCGGCCCCACTCGAAGAGCCCTTGCAGAACTGCGCGACGAGGAAGAGCAGGTAATACTGCGGCGGGAAGAGGATGATCTCGCCCTTGTCGGCGCGGGAGAGCCATACGGAGGCGTCGTCGAACTTGGCGGCCGTGTGCTCCACGCCCCCGTCCGGCGTCGGGACGATGATCTCGTGCTCCGCGGCCTCGGCGCCTGTTGAGGCGGAGTGCGGGAGCATGTAGATGTACATCTGCGTTGTGAAGCGTTTGGGAACGTTGTTTGGGGTGACCCATCTCGAGAAGGGCATCAAGCGATCTGTTGCGCTTGTCAGTGAGCCACTGCATCATCCATTTGCCAGTCAAAGATGGCTATGCTACACTGGCGCATTGCCAGCGTATACTTCAGCATGATGATGATGCTTCCAGTCCAGAGGTTGCAGACCACAGCCTTGCAGGATTTGTCGATGTGAGATGAATTGACAGGAAACAGGACCACATACCAACGTCCGGAACACCCCCGACACTCTCAACCCACTCCCCAAACCTCACCTCATTCCCATGAATCCGCTTCCTCGCAACATCCCTATCCGCAGACGACAAGTTCACCAGCGTAGACTCATCCCCTGCCGCCGCGCCCTTCCTCGTCGCAAGCAGAATCCCCGTCTCCTCAAAACACTCCCGAATCGCACCAAGCCGATACGCAGGTCCGTCCGCGTGCCTCCCCCGCGCCTCGGGCTCGGGCACCTCCCCGTCGTGGAACGCGTCCAGGTTCCCTCCGGGAAAGACATGCGCGGAGGCGAACGACGTAGACGTCTTCACCCGGTGGAGCAGCAGGACCTGGTTCGTCGGCGAGAGAAGGAGGATGCTGGTGCCCAGTTAGCGCGCGCCTGTTGGGTCGGTTTGCGAGGGATGCGGCGTACCTTGAACTCGGCCGCGGCGCCTGGACTTCCTTCTTCTCCTTTGATGAAGAGGATGCCCGCTTCTGTGACATGATTGCTACGCCCGTCGCGCCTTCGAAATGAAATGTGGCTGTTGTGAGTGGCGGCGTATTCGGACTCGTCGGCCTTCGGGTCGAGCTTCCGGTCGCAATTGAGCGCGAATTCGTGAATCGGATTGATAGTATTGATGATTTTGACCGCGCGCGAATGCACCGTGAAAATATGAATCTAGACATTAGAAGATCCCCGGGGAACAGCCTGTCCGGCTAGCTCAAAGTCATGAGGTGTGTTGCGGATTAGATCATCGCAGCGGGGTTGTTTGATGTTTTGCCGAGGTTCGGTGAGCGCCCTGTGACCGCGCCCTGCGCCGGTTGAGGAATGCCGTGCGGCGAGCAACGATCGACATCCGGACTTCTTATTTTCAAATCATCATGAATAGTTCGAGTCGAGAGGCACTGGGATCAATATATCAACGTATAAAAGTTTGGTATTGCGCATGTTAAGTGAATGCTAGGCCTCTCCAAAGCTGTGCCTGTGCCTACCCAAGTTACGCCGTGATGAATGCATAAACATGTAGAGGGTATCCTTGCCTCAACTCCAAATCAATATCTCTTCCTCTCGCCTCCTCGCAAGCTCTCGCGCCAAAGACAGCAAACACTCTTGGACTCACACCATTGCTTCACTTCAACCGCGGAGACCTCGCCGTCGTAGCCAACTCTGGACAGCTGACCTGTGTTCAGCCAAGTGGCAAGGTCCTCCAGCACAATAGGGTCATACATCAACATCATCTCATGAAAGGTGGGCTTCTTCGGGTCCGTGGTTGGGGGTGCCGTCGTCACGGCTTCGGTGATGCACTCAAACAGAGCCGCAGACTCTTGGCTCTTTGGCGACGCAGCGAGCGACATCTCCGTATCTTCCGTGATTGATAAGGAAGCATCCACCGGCGGCGGTGACGAGAACATTGGTTCCGGAGATGAGTAGGGCGACGGCGACAGGGACCCTTCAGACGCCGAATCAGGAATCTCGATAATGTTCTGAGACGCAAGCTTCCTCACGCGTGACGCCGCCGGCGAGGCTACATCTGGGGTATCTGCAGCTGCCTTGGATTTACCCTTGTTGCTTATCGTGCCGCCGGTGGTTCGTGTCGGCTCAGCGGTTTTCCTCGGCCGTCCGGGTCGCCGTTTGGGAGATGGCGGCGGAGGCTGAGCTGACGGCGGCGGCTCACTCGACGGGATCTCGATGCTACTCTTTCTCGGGCGACCCCGCGGGCGTTTGGGCGACGACAGGAGTTCGACGCTGGGGGTCTTCTTGGGCCGTCCCGGCCCACGTTTAGGTGACACCTCCAGGGATGCTGGCGCAACGTCACTGTTCTTTCTCGGACGGCCCCGCGGGCGTTTGGGTGACACAGCAGCTGCAGCCCTTTGCACCTTGGCAGCTGTCTGTGACTCAGATATCGTCGAGATCATCGGATGGTTCGTGGGAAGGGAAGAAAGAGCTGGTCGCTGCTTATTTTCCCAGCACTGGTCCAATAGAGCAAGCATAGCCGTGCGTCTTTTGACTGGCTTGAACCCGTACGAGAAGATTTCACGTGCGAGCTGGACGTCAGTGTATAGGTCGAATTTGGGTTTGCTGGGTTCTTGGACAGGTTTGGCTTTGGCAGCAGGCTGTCGTGTTCCTCTGCCAGTCAATGACGGCAACCGCGGCGGCGGCAGGTCAATGTCATCCTCGGAGATGTCCTTTTCGGCTGGGCACGCGGCTTCATTTTCGGGCGCAGGGCTTGGTTCCTTCGGAATGGGTTGAGCTGCCGCAGGTTGAAAGGATGGTGCCTCCTCTTGAATGCTAGGCAGCTCCCCCGCGATCGCTTCTCCGAGAAGATCGTCAATATCAGGGAACGAGTCATCTGATGGGAAGTGATTCGGTAGTGGTGGCGCCTGTTTGTCCGCGGCCACGTATCCAAATGGATTGGGCCCTTCAGAGTTGCCTTCGTCTGCTTGTGGCGTGTCTGCCAAGTTGATGACTTCGAGGTCCAAGACTCTGCCATCCTCGTCTCTCGCCCCGACACCCCATAGCTTCTGTCGCGGTTCTGGTTCTACCGCATCACTGTTGATGGGCGTCACGAAGGGGTCGTCCTCCTTTCCTCGCGAGTTTGAAGCTTGGAGAGCTGATTGAAGGTCTCGTAGGAACGTTGGCGAGTGTTCCCGAGCCAGCTGGCTCGAAGTGCCAAAAACGTAGTCCTGTTTTGCGGCCTGTCTCAAAGCTGCGGTCGGTGAAAGAAGGACAGGTTCCGGCGGTGGCATCTTTTTCGGCTTCTTGGCCTTGGATGCCCTCTTCTTTCCCTTGCCCTTCGGCTCCTCTGCTTCGACACCGTTGCTCTCTGGTGCAGGTGCAGATGGTTCCTGCTGCTCAGGAGCTTCCGGGACCTTATAGGCAGCTGTTGCCAGCTCAGTGATAGTTCGAGGCTTCTTCCTGAGCGCCTTGGCCTTCGGGGCCGCTCTCTCGGACGGGCCCGCCTTGGCCGTTTCGTTGATAGATACAGTCTCAATCAACTTCCTCTTCCCTAAGACCTGACGCTCATTGTCAGGTGGCTCGACGGAGGGCCGTGCCTGCTCCTCCTCCGGGTGCGCATAGTTCTTGAAAAGATTGTCGAAAGTCTCCTTTGAGGCGACAAGACTTGAGGTCTTGTCGGTTGAGGAGAGCAAATCCACGACCTGTTGGTTCGAACCAGAAGCAGTATCGGCAGGTGGTGGTGTCCAATCCTTGCGACGGCGCATGGCCGCCTCCAGATCCAAAGGCTCGTCCACATCTTTCTTGGTCCTCTTTGGCGGTCTAGGCGCCTCGGCCTTCTGGTCCTGGTCCTGGTCCTCGTCTTTCGGTTTGGCAAAGTGGCGACTGACAGTTTCCTCTTTCGTCTTCCTCGTCGTTCTAGCTTTGGCCGCAGGTTTGGCCTTTGTAGACTTGGCTTTCTTCTCTTCTTTCTCGGCAGCGTCCTTCAAGTACTTCTTCCACGGCTGGTCGGCCTCGGTTTCCGCCTTCTCCTTGGCGGCCTTCCCAGCTTTGGTTGGTTTTGGAGGCGGTTGGCCCGGCTTCTTCTCTAACACTTTGACACCTCTCTTCCGCTTCGGTTTCGATACCATCGCGAGGCACACAACAACTGGCTCCTCCTCTTCCGGTGGTGGCGGCGGGGGCATGCCAGAGTGCTCGGTCGGGGGTTTAGACGGAGTCGTTAGATCGATCGTGGATTGCTCGTGACGGAGGAAGCTGGATACGCTGGTGAAGCTGTGGCTCGCATTGTCGGGGATTGCCACCGCCGCGCTGCCGCTTCGTAGTGGAGGTCGTGAAGGGTTCTGTGATTTGATCTGGTCGAGAGACGGAAGTCCTGGCGAGGAGGAGGAGAAGCTGTAGGGGTCATGAGGAATGGTCCCGAACGGAGACCCCATCGTGAATCTCGGCAGGCCCTGGGTGATGCGCCGGGCGCATGGTTTCAACACAAGCCGCAGCAGGATGTTTGTTGGGGGTCTGCGAGAGACTATCGTAGTGGCTGCAAGGCGTGTGTAGACATTGAAGTCGCCCGTAGTGTCTCAGATGTATTGGTGGTGGCAATGGCGCATCGACTTGTCATTCACGCCCTCCCGTCCTTCAAGAAACAAAACACACTGAGTACGCGCGACACCACTAACACCACTAAACGGGACAGAGACCACAGCGGAGCATGCACGCTGCAGCGGGGTGGAGGCCCCAGCGTCCCAAGCGCCGTCGACACCCGCGTCCCAAGCGCCGTCGACACCCGCGTCATTGCCGCGCAGTCACCTGACTCAAGCGACACGTGACTGCAGCCCTGCCGCCAGCTCGGCAGGCGCAACCCACCGGACTTTTTGGCAGGAGGCGCCCACACAGTTTTTTGGCAAAATTAAGAAGTCACCCCCACCACGCCTCAGTCTCTTCCCGACGACCACTTCCGCGTAACGCAAAATCACCAACAACTTCTCTAGACAACCTCCCGAACGCCAACCGCAGCAATGGAGAACGACAAGGGCGAGATCGTCGATCTGTAAGCGAAAACCAAACCACCTGTCCTCGAGACGTCACGTCACGATGCACCCGCGCGCCGGTAGCCGAATTCTCGTTCTGGAGGAAAGGAGCTCGAGGGGGAAAAGAGAGCAGAAGAAGGCGGCATTTTTCTGCGTGGAATCTCTCTCGGTTTCCCTCTCGGACCTCTGCTTCACGATTGAGAATTGGGAGGAAGGCCAGGGATCGCAGTGCGATGGAGGATGAATAGGCACAGAGACGGATTTGCTAACGTGTTTGCTCCTCCAGCTACGTTCCGCGCAAGTGCAGCGCCACCAACCGCATCATCAAGGCCAAGGACCACGCTTCCGTCCAGATCTCCGTCGCCAAGGTTGACGAGAACGGCCGCGCTGTCCCCGGCGAGAACCACGTCTACGCCCTCTGCGGTTTCGTCCGTGCCATGGGTGAGAGCGACGACGCTTTCAACCGCCTTGCCCAGCGCGATGGCCTCGTCAAGGCCGTCTGGTCCGCCCAGCGATAAATGCTGAGGCTTCGTCCTCGGGGGAGGAAAGGAAATGGTACGTCGTGGACGGGGCTTTGCAGAAGGCTCTCGAGTGATTTTATTGGCGTCCAAAAAGCGAAGCCGGACTCGGACACGGTGACTGACTCTTTTCTCTCAAAAGGTCTAGTCGTTCGGTTCGGTCGGTCTACATGGATCTAGAGTTGGTTGCATGGGACAAAAAATCGCCAATTCGAGGCGTCCGGCTCTCTGAGGAGAGGAAAATGGCATAGGAATGGTTCACGACTACCCAACACAATGAGATTTTCCGCGTTCGAGACAAACAAGAACAAGCCTCTCCCGTCCAGTGACTCTCGTCCTCGTCCTCGTCTACCGCCCCTCGACTGCGAAATTCCTCCCCCGTACCCAATTCCTCGTTCCCGGCTAGCGAAGGATTCTCGTGCCACCCTCGATGGTCTCCCATGGCCGAGGATTCTGGGGCTACCTCGATAGTCTCCGTGCCGCAGATGAAAGTATGAGGCCTTGAAAAAGCCGTGGCGGTTAAGGTGTTCGCCATAGTACAGATACGGGTCTCACATGTCTAGGCACTAATTGCTTCAATACGATGCCTATTTCTCACCTTGGGTTCGCCATTTTTTTGCCTTTGAAATGATGCAGGGCTGTTCTGGCGAATGTTCACCCGCTTGCTGTCATTCGAATGTTGATGTTTTCCAGAACCCAGTCCACGGCTTCCTGTGGGAGGCAGCTGGTTGCTCCTAACATCAACCGCTGAGCCAGGGTTAACTACAAACACGCAAAGCCATCGCAAAAGTGAAGCGCATGTGATGCGTGTAATAATGATCGCTGTGACGCTAACCTCAAACAACATGATCATAACTCTAAACAGCTCATCTACCCGATCTCATCCTCTACCATCACCACCGCTATCTACAACACATAACGGAAGTTCGGGTTCTCCATATCAGTCAGATCAACACCCTCATCCTCATGCTGAGCGTCAGGCGTCACCGCAGCCGCAGCAGCCGCCTCGTCCCTCTGCTTGTTCCTACGCATCAACATCACCCGCAACGAGATGGCGATGCACATCTGCGCAACCGAGCACGCGAGAATGACCTTGCACCCCGTCGGGTACAGCGGCGCCTCCTTGGCCAGGAAAGCATGGGGTCCAATAACGTTTCCGACGCAGTACGCCGTGAAGACGATGGCCGAGGCCGTAATACGCTTCGTGTAACCACCCAAATTCGTCGCCGGCATCTGCAGCGCGAGCACCAGCGACGCGACGAACGAGCCGACAAGGTAGTACCCGAACAGCACGCCGACCTTGTAGTGCGCCCTGTCCAGCTTCCAGATCATGACGCAACCCAGGATGGTCGGGATCAGCCACAGCGCCATCACCGTGGTGCGCTGGTTCTTCAGCTTCGTGGCCGTGTACGCGCCGGACAGGATCCAGAAGACCTGGAACGCGCCCTGCGGGATGCCGAGCGCGGTCGTGAGCAGCGGGTCCGAGACGAGGCCCTTGATGATGAGCTTGCCAAAGTTGGCGACGCCGCCGTTGATGACCTCGTTGAGCAGCACGAAGAGCGTCAGCAGCCAGACCTGCGGGTCGAGCACGGCCTCCTTGATCTGGTACCACTGGACCGTCTTGTTGAGCACGCCGGTGCGGGCGAGGCGCGCGCGGCCGACGAGCAGGGCGCGCTCCTCGAGCGAGAAGCGCTTGGCGGTGAGGATGCTGTCGGGCAGGCAGAAGAGCAGCAGGATGCCCCAGAGGACGGTGATGCCGCCGCAGATGAGGAAGACGGCCTTCCACACGGGGAAGGAGTCGATTTGCCCGATGCCGTAGCTGAGGATGCCGCCTAGCATGGAGCCGACGCCGTTGCAGCAGTAGAAGATGCCCGCGCGGAAGGGCTGCTCCGATCGGACGTACCTGGAGTTATGTGTTAGCTAATTATACTCTGGGTTCGGGTGAGATTGGAGTCACTTACCACATGGAAACCATCATCATGAAGCAGGTGGTAATCGGGGCCTCAAAGACACCCAGGAAGAATCTACACGCCGCCAGGCCGGGGAAGTTGGAGCACGCGGCCGTGATCATCAACACGGAGCCCCACGAGAGCACGCACCCCGCGACGACCTTGCCCATCTGCGTCTTCTGCGCGAGGTAGACCCATGGGTACTCAGCAACCAAGTACGCCAGGTAGAAGATGCTCGCGAACCACGAGTACTGCGTCTGCGTGACGCTGGTGCTGGTGAAGAGGTCGAAGACGGCGGCGTACGACAGCGCCTGCTTGTCGATGTACTGCAGCACGTAGGTGCCGGCGAGCAGGGGCAGGACGATGAGGTCGATCTTGCGGACGAGCTTGCAGTTCTTCTCCTTGTCGTTGACGAGCTCGGCGAGGTACTCCTCGGTGATGTTGTTCTGGTAGAGGAACTCGGCGGAGGCGTCGAGGTGCTGGACCTCGCCGGCGGTCAGCGATTTGGTCGGCTCGAGGCCGTCCTCGGCGGCCTTGATGTCCTTGTCGACGACGTGCGTGTTGTCCGCCATCTTTGCTGTCGTTGTCTGTCTCAAAGGACCGATTTGTCTAGCAACAGGAACAACAAGAGGCGTTGAAGTTGACGGCTCAACCTTCGTGACTTCACGGGGAGGGGAGAGGACATGATGTTTTAATGCCCCGTTGCCAATTGGCCATTATCTCGACCCCCCGCAGGCTCACGAGGCCTGGTCTCCGGGGTGCAGTTGATAGACGAGCCCTCTCCCAGATAGTGCAGATAGCCCGGGGAACTGTCAGTCCTACTCTGCCAGTTGAGTAAACCAAACAAGCATCTTATCAGGAACCGGACCCATGCCCACGAAACCCCATAACGGGCTACCTTATCCGCAGTCCTGGGTCTGCCAATGGCTGGTCTGGCTATCGCGGGGAACACGGCCGGGGGCCGCATGAGTCGAGTGGAGGTCGAGGTCTTGCCGACCGGCGCTGATAAACATGATAAGCCCGAAGATCATAGAGTGCTTCGGACGACAGATCTGGGCCCGAAAGCGCACGTCTTGAGCCGATATCGCTCGGCCGCCCGATCCCCGCGGGAAAACATGGCTTCTCTCTACCAAACGTCGCGGCTTTCCCTACTCATTTAACAATGCTAGTCAACTCAATTGGGAGGGCCTGTCTGCCGTGCGATAGTTGCTGCAACGGCGATCCGGCACATCCATCCGCCGATACCTGATCTAATCATCAACCACACCCACCCCAAGCTTTACCAAGCCCCCGGTTCACCACTCACCTCTCACCCTTGCCCCAACCAAGACACACATCCAAGACATACACACACACACATATTCCCAAGATGGGCTCCAAGGTTGAGGACCGCCCCTCGGTGACCATCGCGCAGGGCACGGTGGTCGGCACCGTCGTGACGGAGGCCATCCCGCGGCCGGTCGAGGCCTTCCGCGGCATCCCGTACGCGCAGCCGCCGACCGGCGACCGCCGGTTCCGGCCCCCGGTGAAGGTGGAACCGTCCACGGCGACGATCGACGCCTCCAAGTTCGGCGCCGTCGCCCCGGGCAAGCAGCTCTTCCCCGGTGGCCCCAAGTTCGAGTACAGCGAGGACTGCCTCACGGCCAACGTCTTCCGGCCCCAGGGCGCGGGCAAGAAGGACCTGCTCCCCGTCGGCGTGTACATCCACGGCGGCGCCTTCAACCGCGGCACCGCCATGATGCACAACACGCCCTCGTTCCTCGCCAACTCCGGCCAGGACCTGATCGCCGTGTCCTTCAACTACCGCATCGGCGCCCTCGGTTTCCTCCCCTCGACGATGAGCTACGAGCAGGGCGCCCTCAACCTCGGCCTCAAGGACCAGCTCCTCCTCCTCGAATGGGTGCGCGACAACATCGCCGCCTTTGGAGGCGACCCCAACAACGTCACCCTCTTCGGCATCTCCGCCGGAGCACACTCCGTAAGCTTCTTGTCTCTCCCCCAACTCCCCCAAAACTAACACCCCTTTCCCGGCAGATCGGCCACATCCTCATGCACGACGAAGGCCAATCCGCCCCCCTCTTCCACAAGGTCATCCTCGAATCCGGCGCGCCCACCTCCCGCGCCGTCCGCCCCTACAGCGCCCCCATCCACGAGGCCCAGTTCGCCGACTTCCTCGCCGCCTGCGCCTGCCCGCCCGGCCTCTCCTCCGCCGACACCTTCGCCTTCCTCCGCGCCGCCCCCACCGAGACCGTCCAGGCCGCCCAGATCGCCGTCTTCGACAAGTACAACCCCTCCCTCCGCTGGGCCTTCCAGCCCGTCGTCGACGGCGACATCATCCCCCGCGCGCCCATGGAGTCCTGGCGCCTGAACAAGTGGCGCAAGGTCCCCATCATGACCGGCTTCAACCGCAACGAGGGCTCCATCTACATCGGCAAAAAGGTCGCCCGCTCCGACGAGTTCACCTCCTTCTTCGCCGACCTCCTCCCCCTCCTCTCCGCCGACGACGTCGCCACCATCGACGCGCTCTACCCGGACCCCCTCACCGTCGCGGACTCGCCGTACAAGGAGCAGCTCGAGGGCACCGGCGCGCAGTATCGCCGGCTGGAAATCGCGTACGGGCAGTACGCCTACGTCGCCCCCGTGCGGCAGACCGCGGAGCTCGCGAGCAAGGCGACTAGCGAGCCGGTGTACCTCTACCAGTGGGGCCTCGAGAGCTCGCTGCTGGACCGCGCGCGGCACGGCGAGAACATGTACTACGAGACGTGCGAGCCGAACCGGACGGGCATCTCGGCGGCGCAGAAGGAGCTGTGCCTGACGTACAACGCGTACATCACGAGCTTCATCGCGACGGGCGATCCGAACGCGGTGAGGGGTTCGGCGCCGGAGAGGCCCGCGTGGGAGCGGTATAGTGCGGAGGGGACGCCGAAGGCGATGGTGTTTGGGGAGGAGAACAAGGAGCTGGTTGGGGGCGAGGCGGGCGTGCCGGCGAGGTTGCATGATGATACCTGGGCGAGGAAGGAGTCTGAGTTTTGGTGGAGTAAGGTGGATGTCTCGCAGCAGTAGGCTGTGGAAGGATAGAAAGAATCAAATCAGTTAAATGTGTCTGCTTGGTGGTGTCGTGTGAGTGTTTATCGTTTTGGTGTTATCGTGATATAAAAAGGAGACCCAGCAGCTGAACTCTACGCTTTTTATTAACCATTCGATATTATCATAGCACTTTTCATCTGATTGATATCAAAACTATTGTTGCGTCAAACTTCCCGCTTCTATATTTGAAATGTTCGAATTTCACTATCCCACCCCTTCAACATCTCAACCCTACCTCCTCACCACACGATCCCTCCCAAACAACCGCCCCAAATACCCAACCTTGACCAAAAACGTACCCATCGGCACAAAAGCCAACATTCTCATCTCCCCCCTCCACTTCCCAACCTCCCACAACACCCCCTCCTTGTTCAAGGCCACCGCCAGCGCCCCCCAATGCGGAAAGTCCATCAGCGCGCTCACCAGCACGTACCCCCTCACAACCTTCCTGTCATTGCTGTGCAGCATAATAACCTAGGTGAGCAGGGCAAACCCGAACAGCAGCACGGCGTTCTGCAGCGCCCAGAGGTTTTCTGTGGGCGTGGGCTCGCGCGGGCTGGAGGTTAGCGGCGCGGTGATGGATGAAGGGCTGAGAAGGGGCTGGAGGGCGCCGAAGAGGCAGAGGAGGGGCTCGATGTAGGTGAAGAAGATGCGTGGGATTGGGGGCATGATTTGAGACATTTTGGACTTTTCTTTTTCTGATTGGGTGTTTGGTGTGGTACAAATTGCGTGGTTGTTTGAGCTGGGCGGTAATTATCTGACGAAAATTGTATTTCAGAAGTGAGAGAATTTAATGCGTATTTGTATGGATTCTACGTCAAAGAAGAAAATAAAAATGATTATCGTTGCCTAAGATGGCAAATGAGTGAAAGGAAGCCGACACTATGACGTAGAAGGAGCCTGTAGTAGCATATATTAACCTCACGCTTACACTCCTTTTTGAGACCTGATCAAGGCATTCGTTTACGTTTTGTAGTTTATGTGTATATGTAAATGTCCTTTTATGTTTCCTGAAATGAGTGATATGCTTCTGCAGTAAATTGCACGTATAATAGCTTAGAGCATCCTCCTAATGCTATTCTTATGTATTTATATCTATAGTATTAAAAAGTAGAATTTATTTAAGAGACTTAAAGTATTACTTAACTTATGTTTTTTATTCTTTATATAAACTTAGGTAACCTTAAGTTATAAAATGTGAAAACGTTTAATTTATTACTATAGATGCCATCCTTATTATTTGAGGATTTCGTATAGAACTGAAAAGGCTACACTCTTGTTGTGTCACTTGATTAGTGCAGTTCTAATTTTGAATCAGCAACATTTGTATAGCCTGTATAACCCATCACTATCTTGACTTGTCCTTTTCTATCGTTATATTTGTCTGTTTGAGTAAGTGAATGAAGACTGTTGACCTTACTATGCCTGTTGGTCAGTCACAGCTTTTGCACTCGAATCCCGCGCAGAGCACACTTGTGGACTCAGTATCCAGTCTAGCCAACCATTAGATTACAAAATCTAAACGTCTCATGAAATAGGAGATTAAGCATCCAAAGAACCAAACCCCCTTCAACCGTCTACCCACCTACCAACTCCCAGGCTTGCTAAAACTCCCCGCAACACCCATCTCCCCCTTCGCCTCCCTGCTCGCCCCCTCCATGCCCACAAGCTTCAACGGCCTATACTCCGCTGTCCACATCTGCTCCCTCACCCACTCGTCCAGCTCCCCGTCCTCCTCGGGGATCCCCTCCTCCGTAGCCACCCCCTCCGCCACCGCCGCCTTGATCACGTTCCGCGCCACCCTCACACTCACATCTCTCACCACATCCACCCCCGGGAGCAGCGGCGCCGTCTGGTCCTCCAGCGCGGGACTCAGCGCCGCCACGCCCTCCACCGCTGCCACGAGCATCTTGTCCGTGACCAGCCGCGCGCGCGACAGCACCGCGCCGAGCCCGATGCCCGGGAACACGACGCTGTTGTTGCACTCCGCGACCTCGATCTCGATTTCCTTGTCGTCGGGGCCCCAGTGGCCTTTGACGGGCTTGAACGGCGACCCTGTGGCGACGAGGGCTTTGCCGTCGGTCCAGTTGAGGATGTCCTCAGGCACGGCCTCGTGGAGGCGGGTGGGGTTGGAGAGAGGCAGGATGACGGGGCGCTCGACGCCGGCAGCCATGGCGCGGACGATTTCTTCGGTGAAGGCTTTGGGCTTGGTGGACGTGCCGATGAGGACGTTTGGTTTCACCTTCTTGATGACGGACAGGAGGTCGGCGGAGGTGTCGTCCCATTCGGCCGCGTCCCGCGCGAAGCCCTTCTGCGCGGAGGAGAGCTCGCTCGAGGTGGTCAGGAGTCCGGGCTTGTCAATCAGCCTGAAACTTGGTCAGTATTGATCCTGTGATGACTGGAGCAAGAAAGGAGGCCTACCAGATTTGCTTGGCGGCGTCTTCCTTGCTGATGCCCCCCTCCGCGGCAATCGCATCCCGCACCTGGTCCGCGATGCCCACGCCCGCCGACCCGGCCCCGAAGACGACCAGCTTCAGATCAGAAAGCTTCTGCTTGCTGACGTGCAGCGCCGCCATGATGGCCGCGAGGGTGACGCAGCCCGTCCCCTGCACGTCGTCGTTGAAGCAGGGGATATGCGGGCGGTACTGGTCCAAGATACGTCTCGCTGTTCAAACCGTTAGCCAAATCTCAGAAGGGAAAAAAGAAGCAGCAAAAACACACCATTCGTCAACCCGAAATCCTCAAAGTGGATATACGCCCTCGGATACAGCCTCCTTGCCGCCTTGACGAACTCGTCCACGAAGCGGTCGTACTTGTGCCCGCGCACGCGCTTCTGGCGCAGGCCGAGGTACAGCTCGTCGTCGAGCAGCTCCTGGTTGTCGGTGCCGCAGTCCAGCACGACGGGCAGCGTGCGGTTGGGGTGGATGCCGGCGCAGAGCGTCGTGAGGACGAGCTTGGCGACGGAGATGAGCACGCCGCCGACGCCCTGGTCGCCGATCCCGAGGATCTCCTCGCCGTCTGTCGTCTCCGTTAGCAAACACACTCCCCTTGCGAGTCTCGGGTCAGGAGTTACCAGTGACGACGATGTAGTCTATGTCTTCCGCCCTCCCCCACTGCGCCAGGTCATGATACACCCTGTCCACATCATTCACGTTCAAAAAGCACCCATCCGGCCTGCGGAACAGCCGCGAGAAGTTCTGGATCGCGTCGCCTTCAGTCGGCGTGTACACGATGCTGAACATCTCGGGGAGGTGCTCCTGCAGCAGGCGGTAGTACAGCACCTCGTTCTGCTCCTTGAGGGAGGTGAGGAAGGTGTTCTTGGCGAGGTCGTCGTGGCGGCTGGCGTACTGCTCGTAGGCGCGCTTGAGCTGCTGGTCCAGCGTGTGGATGCTCTGCGGGAGCAGGCCGGTGAGGTTGAACTCGCGGCGCTCGTCGTGCGGGAAGGCGGTGCCCTTGTTGAGGTAGGGCGTGTTGAGCAGGGCGGCGCCGGTGACGGCGCAGGGGATGGGGCCCGAGGTGCTGAGGGGGAGGTGGGAGAACTTTGAGGGCGGCATTTTGTATGTTTTATTAGCGTGATGTGTGGTATCGTGAATGGGAGATGGGAGTGAGACGAGCTTGGGGTCAAGTTGTATTTCAAGACACAGAAACACCACGAGCACATGCAAAGGTTGCGCGATGTACGACGACGTCGAGAAGGATGGAAGCCATCTATTTTCCTTGGCAGGGAACACACGCTAGCTGATAAAGAGCTACGTACTGAAGAAACGAGGGTAAGGTGAGTGTGTGTGTGTGTTTGGTCGATAAAAGGTGCGGTTCTTGGGCTGACTGCCAAGTGACGTCAAGGCAAGTACGGTGGTGACATTTCAGCGCCAGCCAGGCGGGAAGTCGGTGCCGGCACGCGCGACGAATCAACGGCGTCGGCGTCGAACTGGGTCCATCAAAGATTGGACGGCATCATCTTGCCGAACGGCGCTTCCCTCGCGTTCGATCTCAAGGACACGATCACAAAAAGAAGACACTCATCACCAAACACGCAATCATTTCACGCATAGTATGTCGGTACGCCTGGAGCCTCGCCCATGTAGGAAACAAGATGGGCATGGACTATGATGGTCCTTTGTTCTGGCAGCGGTTTCAACCAGACGACACGAGAACAATCCCATCCCGAAGGACGAGAAAATTCCCACGTCGCCCGCAAAATCCCCGTCCTCTTCAAATCTGCTCCGCAAAACGCGGCGCGGGTAGAAGACCCTCGCAAAAGCGAAGACTCGTAGCGGTGCCTTGGTGTAGGCGCGAGTGACTGGTATGACGCTGCTGTTTTGTGTGTATGTGTTGTGTGTTCCCACACGTGATGGAACGACGGGTTTGTGTATAGCAGTGAGGCGTAGGCAATGAACATTAATGCCTGTGCTCGTAAAAGCTCACTTGAGCTGCGCGGGATGCGCGATGCCAAATGTTGCTGATGGTGGTTGCGATGGACGAGGAGGAGGCAATGGGTGGAAATTTTCTTCAGGATTGATTTTACGGTGGGTAGATTCTGATTATGTAAGACCGGGAAGGGTCTTTGCTGGGAACGGAAGGGAAGGGCGGCAGGATGGCTGCTCCAGCTGGCGGCACTTGGCCACATCAAACCGTGTTAGTCGGAGCTGGGGTATCCATGAAACTCTAGCCACATGATTTGCACCACGATCTTCAGGAGGGATCATGCAGGGCAGATCAGATAATTAATATCGACAGGCCATGTTCGAACACGCCTTCTCAGTGAACTATGGCGCAAAGCACAGTTCATCTCCGGGTGAGACCAAACAATCGGAGGAAAACCCTTGAAGCCATTAAAGATATCGTGAAATACGTCGTCTCGATAACATCCGTGATATTCAAAATCCAAACCCCGACAATGTGTCCTGGGAAGAGGCATATGCCACCGTTCCCCAATAGTAGAACTTCGCTTCTAGTTTGTGACCAGCAAACAGAATGCCGGTTGGGATGATGGATAGGAAAACAGGTATACCCGAACTCCCAAGCAAATAAAATCATACACTCTGGCTCTCAACCTCCAACTCAAATCAGTCCGGCACGGGCAGCCTCGCCGCCGCCATCCTCGACGAGCTCATCCATGCGCCTCTTGCCCTTGCCAATGCCGCCCTCACCAACGCCCATTCTCCTGGCGACGTATCTCTGAGCAACAACGCCGACCGCAAGGCCAAGAAGCTCTTCGATCCACTCGGCAACCCACTCGCGGGGGTCGACACCGCCGCCCTCAACAATCTCACGGATTTCGTCAGGAATCGACTGGTTCAAAGACGCCTGGCCGTCCTCGCCGCTGGCGGGCGTCAACGGGTTGGACGCATCCAACCACTGGATCCACCTTGCGGGGATAGACTGGCTGATGGCCGAGTACTCAATCTCGTGGACAGGGTCCAGGCAGAAGACCGCAAAGCAGACCATCTCATCCGCCTCATCCACATCGGCCACAGCAGACGCCTCCTTCTCCTTCTCAACAGCCGCAGTTCGCGCAAAGAGGGCAGAGTCTGAGGTCGTGCCAACAGCCTGGATGGCAAGGAACAGGTCGGAGCTGCGCACCGGGTTCTCCTCGCTCAGAGGCTCGGTGGCACGAATCCTGGCCTGCTCCAGACCGCCGTGGGCTCCAAAGTACTCGTTGGCGTAGCCCTCAGCGCCTGCGCGGCAGAGCTTGGTACCCTCGATGAGACCCTTGATCATGCCGAGGTCACGAGGGGAGTCAGCCTGCCTCCACCAGGGGCCATCTCGCCAGCCGGCCCCGCCGTCGTTGGAGTATCTCCTGCTGGTGTTCTCCTGGCCGCGCTGGATAACCATGAGCTCGCCGCCCTCGACCTGGG
The DNA here is from genome assembly GCA_026319125.1 of Colletotrichum noveboracense. Lineage (NCBI taxonomy): Eukaryota > Fungi > Ascomycota > Sordariomycetes > Glomerellales > Glomerellaceae > Colletotrichum > Colletotrichum noveboracense. Next base: position 45,039 of record JANUHK010000129.1, read on the forward strand.
ACATGACGCGCGAGAAGGTGCCGTAGATCAAGGGGTCGAGAGAGGGGTATCCGACCATGTCGTGGGTGATGTGGATGAGCAGACGTTCGTGGGAGCTGATCGGGGGCGCGAGGGTGTGGAGGATGTTTGTAAAGGTCGGCATGGCCTGCTGGCGAAGGTTGTCGCCTGTGCATACGTTGTCAGTAAAATGGACCAGGCCGATCGAAAACGCCTCTACGCATGCAATGATGCTTCAGTACTTACCCAATGCTCTCAAGCCGCCAACGTTCCCTCGCACCTGCTCAGCCCACTTCTTGGCCTCTTCGTTCTTCTGAATCTCCTTGACCGCAGCTTCGGCCTGCTTCATGGCGGCAGAGGCAGTGGAGAAGACGCTTCCCCACCAGCCACCACCAGCAGCGGGAGCGGCAGCGGCGGCAGAGGACGACGCAGTCGTCTTCTCCGTCTCTTGAAGATCGGAGCTCGTAGCGCTGGGGGTGAAGCTCGCGCGCAAAGAGCGGGCGCTGTCGGTAGACTTGCGAGGGGCAGCAGCCTTGTCGTCAATGGTCGGGGTGGCAGAGCGTCGAGGAGGGCCCTTGGCGGCCGTCTCCTTAATACGGGGCGTGTGCGGGCGGGAAGGCTGCTCGAGGTCCTTTTCGAGCTCGGCGAGGATGTCCTGGTCGGCCATGGCCTTGGAGGCGGCGGTGGTGGGCTTGGGCTTCTTCTCGAGGGACTTCTTGGGAGCGGGAGCTTCACCGCCGATGCCCTCGAAGAGATCGTCGATGTCGTCGCCGCCAGCGGCAGCCTTGGTCTTCTTGGGAGGCATGTTGGTGGTGGTAGTGGTGGCTGTTGGTGTTGTTGTTGATGGAGAGGTGATGTTGCGGGGCAGACGTCACAAGCTATCTGGTACACCACCGCAGGCAGGTAAGACGATTGGCGGTGCTGTGTAAGGCAGTGGAAGGCCCTGGCCCTGGCCCGGAAAGGGCAGGTCGGGGGGCTTCCACTAGGGATGGATGGATGCTCGGGAAGCTGAGTCAGGGGCCGTATGAAAGGCGAAAAGCTTGAAACAACAGCTCAAGGCAATTGATCTTCTACTTCAAGAAACTCCGAGACTCTTAGCAGCTGAATGAGCTGAATATGGCGTTGCGATTGACTGGTATCAAGGGCAATTCGCTGGTCCGTTGGAGTGAGGAGACTGAGGTGGACGCTGGACCCGACCGACGCCCAGCCAGGCACGTCCATCTGGCAGCTGGAGACGTGCATCATCAGGGACAGGACATGCGGATGCGCTAGTCCGTATGTGGCATAAAGTCGTTTGGCGAGAGTTCATTGGCCCAGGGCCCCTGCCCAGGATGAAAAGCGCGTCCTGCGGGTCTGCCTCGACAGACACGGTGCCTGCTGGGTGCAAGTCATAGTGGACAAAGGCGCTAAGAGTTATTATCTTACAGCGCCTAAGGAGATGCGATGGTGCTGGAAGATGCCCTGCTCACTGAGCATGATAACTCTCTCTGCCCAGCGGGATTGATGATTCAATGTGAAGACCATCCTCACCTCCGACCTGTTGATAAATATTTACTAAACCAGTCTGTTATTTCGCTGCTTAATTGGAGAGAGAGAGACATATGAAAGCCTGTATCATTAAACCAGCTGCTCATTCTAAGAGACCAATGTCCACCATCGTCATCAGCAGTGAGCACGAGGACGGTGAGGTGTCAGGAGGAGAAAAGATACGTACCGCGCATGTACCGTTTTTCGCATGGCCCAGCCGTGGCTTGCTCGGGATCGCATCACCCAATGAGGCAGCTTACCCCATCCCCAGCCAGCCGCTGGCACTCCTTTCCCCAGCAGCGCACTCTCAAGGGGAGTGGCAGCCGGTGGCGCCAGTTGCAGCCAGGGTCGGGGCTGCTGGCAAATTTGGATTTTTGCAAGTGACTGACTGACTGACAGAGACTGAGTCCCAGTCCCAGTCCCGACTGAGAAAGAGCAGGCCGCCTCACCTCAGAAGGCTGCCGTACCTTCCATGCCGTGTTAAGGTAAGGTACAAGGCGTATGTACCTTTGCCTGGTAGAACTCTCTGGCGTGAGAGCAGCGCACCTCAGCCGGCAAAAGCATCGCATCAACAAGAAGGGGGTCAGCCATATTCTTCACTTTGGCGTCCCTGATATCCCCCATCTACAATCTCGTCGCCTTCTCAAAAACACAATCGCCAGATTCTGCGTCTCAGCATCTTTACCCGAGAGGCACTCATTTTTAGCCCAGCGACGCGGACGCAGAGCTTTCAGAGCCCGAATTATTTGACCCTTATTACCATTTACTGGCTCAAACCACCTGCCTAAGACCAGCAACAGCAATAGCAGCAAGGCCCAGGCACACGAAAGGCCTTACGCACAGCTCACTCCTGTCGCTGTTAGCACTCCTGCCTCGCCTGGCCACCACCACTACCACTACAACTCAACGAGGTACCTCGCCCGACCACTGACTCTCCGCCATCAGCAAGGTACCGCTCCTCACCCGTGCCAACAACCCAGCCAGCCAGCCAGTCGGTCCAGCCAAATCAAGCAGCAAGGGCCCGTCAGTCAAACCACATCACCACTTGCACATCAATCCTGGTTTACCATATTTTTCACCACCGCTGCCGGCCCTTACACCACCGGCAAATCGCCCTCAGACTTATCATCGACACCATCGGGACATTGCGAGACTTCTGCTCGTCTCCGTGAATGGTTTCTTGCCATTCCCCAGCGTCCTGTCGGCTTGCTCTGACCATTTCGCCTACACCCACCCTTTCTCCGCCTGCAACTTAATTCCCCGTCTTATTTTGATTCTACCCACCCCCCGTCACTCCATCATCAACGCTTCTCCCTTCACAAGAACATGGAGCAGCGACCTCGTGGCGGACGCCCGAATCGGAGAAAGACACTGCCAAATTCAAGTTTTCAATCAGACACCAGCGCCGCCGGCGATTCTCCTTCCACCACAATGACGCGCTCTCCTCCCGCAGTCACTTCTCGCACTCCTCAGACAGCACCTCCCAATCGTCGGGGTGCCAAGCCCATTCCGATGAACAATCCCTTCTCAAGCGTCCGCTCTTCACCAAGCACCGGCCCTGCTGGCCCAGGCAAGGCTCTTAGAAAGAGATCTCGCACCAGCGGATATGACGGCAATGGCGATGAAGAGGATGAGGCCTATCGTAAGGGACCTCACACTCTGCGGAAACGGACAAAGATCGACTACTCGGCTGCAGACTTTGAGGACGAGCTGCCCGAGATTGGACATCCGGCACCGAGAACTGCCACTCGCAAGAAACGAGCTGACAGTGAGGTCGCCGACGATGAGTACTTCACTCCGGCTTCCCAAAAGCGTCGCGCCACCTCCAGAGATTTTTCCGTCGCCAGTCTGCCCGCCGCTCGCCGCCGGACCCCGGCCCGGAAGACTGTCGTCGAGCCTCAGTCTTTTTACTCACACCAGTCAGACGAGGACATCGTCAAGGACACCATCGAGGTCGTCGGCGACTCATCCGATCTCGTGAGCTCCGATGATCATTCGGACCACGATGAGGATGAGAATGACACCTCCGGCCGCATCTCGTTGCCCGAGAACCACGATCCTTCCTCACCAATTCAGCGGAAAGCTCAGGAGCCTCGCCACGTCGCTCCCCCAGTCGAGCAGCACATTCTCAACCAAGATGAGCCGCAGCCTGTACAGACGCCGAATCACTCTGCCGTCTCATTTACTGAGGAGATGGACTCGGGCCCGATAATTGCTCACCCTCAACCTATCCGAGTCAACCATGTCTCCATTTTTAACAACACAAGCCCGGCCCAAGAGCCGCAGTCGACTTCTACACGCCGCGACGAGCCTGCCGAAGATTTTTCATTCTACCCCAAGAGAGAAGCCAGCTCTCCCGTCCGGCCAACAGCCACCGCTCCTCACACGGCGGTCGAGCCGGAAGCGGATGAGGCGGCTGCCGGGCCACAGCTGGTTCTCGGCCTCCAGGAAAACTCGGCACCTGCCGTCGCTGCTGACAATTCCGAAACGACCACCAATCCCGTCGTCACCATCAACGATGCTGCTGTCATTGAACAGTCCCCAGAGCCAATTTCTGAGCCTGCTAATGAGCCTACCGTTAACGGCGAAATCGTCAACGGCCATGTCGACGCTGTCGATGATGTTCCGCCGCAGGAGAAGCCTCAAACCCCGGAACCTGCAGCCGAGCCTGAAGCCAAGGTTTCCGAGTCTTTCGCTGCCCAGCCAGTTGAGGATGTGCCAATTCATGACGAGATGGAGGTCGACGCTCCCGAGCAGGAGGCAACCGAAGAGGCGGCCGAGGCAACTGAACCGCAAGACGATGCCCCAGCTGACGAGCCCGACGTTGCCCCAAGTCCCGAGGATATCCCCGAAGAGCCTGAGATCAAGGAGCCGGAGTTCAAGAAGCCCCGCTACCCATGGTCCTACCTAACACCATACATTGAAGGCGAATACGTAACTCACTCCATTTACCCGGTGACCGTCGAAGCCTCTGCGCCAACGTCCAATGCTGATGGACCAGATGCCAATGGTGACGCCGACGCGGATGAGATTGCAGAGCAAGCCGACGTCCAGCACGCAGATGGCGACGCAGACTACGATGCTACTGCAGATGTTGATGCCGATGCCGAGGAGGCTAACCGCGATGCCGACCAGGAAGACGAGCATCAGCCCGACGGCCAAGGTCCTCAACTATCCCAGGAATCCAGGTACAACTCGGAAGCCCCCACACCTGCGCTTACTCCCCGTCAGGGATCGCCAGCTTTGCCCTCGACGGCCGTCACCGGCTCCAACACGCCAGCTCTTGCTGGACCCAGGCAGCGACTCAGGAAGCAATACCCATTCAAGAAAGTGCGCGACCCTGCCGAGTACATCGAGTTCCTCAAGGACACGAAAAAGCTGTCTTATGAGGAATTGTGGGACCTCTTGGACCAAGTCAATTACAGCCTCTACGCTTGGCAAGAGGAGTACAAGGAATGCACCAAGGTTGTCGACGACCAAGAAAACGCGCAACGTCGTGCGATTCAAGATGCCGCCTTCGAAAAGAAGACTGCCGACCTGGACGCCTTTTCCAAGGTGGAGTCATACGTCGAAAAGGACTTTGATGTGCAGGGCTACAGAGCGGGCATTAAAGAAAAGGACGCTGGTGTCCTCGAGCAGCGCTGGCAAGACCGCGTCATGGCCTCCGCATTTGGATTTGAGTACGACCCTCATCCCAACAAGGTTGGAAACCAAGACCCCGACGCTCAAAGAGACGGCGGCGGAGAGGGCAGGCAACTCAGAAGCCAGCCTCAAGCTAGTGCAAAGGCTGCTGAAGGCGACGGTGTTATTGTCTCCGGAAAGCGAACCCGCAACCCACCAAAGTTGTTCGACGGCGTGTTACAGGATGACCGCTCAGCAACTCCTGGAGGGAACAAGCCCGGCCCGAAGAGAAGAGGCAGAGCTGCCGCCGCCGACAAGTACTCCAGCTCATTCCAAGAGGAGCCCGAGCCCGAGCCTGAACCCCAGACAATTTCACCAGCGAAGCCCGGTCGCAAGAGAGGCCCTAGAGGCAAGAGGGCAGTCGTTGTCGAGTCCGAACCCAGCACGCCTGTACCGGAGCAAGAAGCCATCGCGCCGCCGCCTCCCGAGCCCGAGACGCAAGATCCTCCCAAGCGCAAGCGTGGCCGTCAACCCAAGCCAAAGCCCGTCGTCGAGGAGCCCGAGCCGGTGGTCGAGGAAGTTACGCCCAAGCGAGGCCGCAAGAGAAAGTCCAACGGCCATGTGCCTATTCCAGAGACTACGGACGAGTCCCGCCCGACATCGTCGTCCTCCAATGCTACCATCTCCGACGACGGATCCACCTACGGCCTGCGCCAGAACAAGCGACCGCGCAACTGGAAAGAGGAGGCCGATGTCGACGAGGAAGCTGAGGAAGTGGTTCAACCGCAGAAGCGCCCTAGAATTCGCCTTAACAGAAAGCAGAGCGCCCCCGAGCTGGCGCCCAAGAAGACCGCGTCGGAGACTATTCTCGAGCACATGCACGACTTCCAGACCCCAACCACGCCCGACACTCCGCAGCTCATCATGTCTTTTAAGCACATTGGCAAAGACAAGTGGACTGTCAAGGGCGCATCCACACCCCGCCAGACCTCTACAGACGTGAGCGAGTACAACGTGTCGACTCCCCGACCTGCGCCGGTATCTGCCCCCGCCTCGGCCAAGTCGTCCGCCCCGCCAAGCCAGGCCGGCGGCGAAGAGAAGGACTACTCCACCATGACCAAGTCGGAGAAGATGTCGGCATCCATGAAGAGTGAGTACACACCACGATGTCAATGTGTCGCAATGGCTAACAGTATTCCAGAACGCTGGCTCAACGGAAGTATGCAAGGAGCCGTCAACAAGAGAAAGGCCACCTTGGCAGCCAAAAAGGCCGCCGCCGCCGCCGCGGAAGCCGCGCAGGCTGCCCAGGCCCAAGTCGCGCAGCAAAAGCAAATGCAGTTCCAGCACCACGCCGGCATCCTGCCCATGCCGCCGCATCACGGCCAGCAGCAGTAAACGAATACAACGAAATACATGACACCGTCGCAAAGACGACGACGACGAACACCCGAGAAGGGCAACGGCAACAAATACCGCGCATACATCAACAGCATTTGCTTTTAAGAGCATCATTTCCTACATTTTCCGCCCCTTTCCTACTCCTTCCTCGAGAATCAGCATTTTTTATATACCCATTCGCCTGACGACTTTTCATCGCATCCGGATGGGGCGTGTGGGTCGGGCGGGCTTTTCTGCAAAAACACGGTACCTGCATCAATCACCACAAAACCATCGATTTAATCAGCCTTTCGTCACTAGTGTATTTGTGCGTGTATAGCGACGACGGAGGGCAGGGGTGGACAGCGTCTACTTCCTTATCAGAAGCATGGGAAAGCGAGGGCATCCAACTTTTCTTACTGTCGCGTTGGAAAAGAGGGACGAGAAAAAAAGTGATTGGAATTCTATTTTTACTTTTATTTTTTGCATTGCGGACACGGTCGGTGTCCCCACACTGTGGAGGAGGTCACGTCACGTCACCCGTACCGTCGTTTCGGGTTTCTTCCATAGTGTTATTCAAATGCTTTTTTGTCGTTATTCTTTCGGCCTATGATTATGGGAATGCTGTGACTTTGTTTCGAGATTGAAATGATGCCAGGGGAGAAGAGGGCTAGGTTGTTTGCTCTCGGTATCAACGAGGACAACGGAGTAGAGGATTACGCGATTCTGTATTGCCGGATACCACTCCAAGGTTCGGTGCTGGCTTTTTATGCCTTGAGATGTGAGAGTCGTCGAAAATGACCTTGATGCTACGTGTTGATGCTTTAGTGATGCCTGCAAGCCCTGAGCCTTGGTGGTGATGAGGACTCAACGCGCGTCTCCTGCGGGGTGTCTATAAAGTACGCGATGAGTATCGTAGATGGTAGCATCATCGATCCTGGCCCTCCCTCGCATAGGACCGAATGTACTGGCTTGAACGGCGCAGTGTGTCGCATCGTCGTGGGATTGTCGAACACCCCGAGCCGTGACGTCTTTGCTCCCGGGGATTTCCATCCTCATTGGCGGCGCTCTCTGTCATCCTTGATCAGATATTATTCATCAGACATCCCTCATGGATTTTTTGGCTTGGAGTCGATGCGTATCTCGATGGTGTGACAGAGGGTGGCCACGAGGATGGCCACGAGGATGGCCACGAGGATGTGGCCTTGCTGTTGGAACAGTCTACATCTCAGTCTTTGATTAGCCATGCTGAGAAATGCGACCTCATTGCTGTTGCTGTTCAGTGGGAGAACAGTCATGTACTTCTTATATCAATCTATTATCGCGAACTTCAAGGAGGTAGGCGCGTGGTGTGTTCCGTGGGGGATATAAAGTCTCGCAGCCGGGCCAGATGTTCGCAAAGCCACGGCAATAGTGCATCATCCCTCCGATTTCCAATTGTTGTTGGCACGGTATGCTCTGGTGACAGACCGGTCATGGTGCTCACGGCGTTTCCGAAGAAGATTTGGGCGAGCGAGCCTTTTGCTGCCGGTGAAGCTGAAGTGAGGTGGTCTCTTGGGGCGAATACCTGGATGACGACGGCGCTCGGGAGCGTGGTGGGTGTTTGCCAGCAGAGCTCTTGTAGTAGCCAGTCTTTTTGGACGGTTTGATGGTGGTGTGAGATGTACTTTGATGTCCGACTAACCCTTTGGAATATGGTTGATTGTATTCGCTGTTGGTGGGAGAAAATCCTTGGACGCGAAAGGGTGTCTTATACCGCTGGGCGAGAACTGGGCCAGATCAATTCCCTTTCCAAGAGATTGACTCCCTATAAATGCTCGTTATCCGATGAATGAAATATCCATATAATAATGCAGCTGGTTGTTCCGTCAGGGTTATTGGTTCTCGAACGTGTAGGTCCCACCTGGGAACGCACTTCGCCATGTCGACGATGGCTGAGGTGCCCGATTCCAACCCAAGCTCACTCAGTACCTGTATATTCACCACCACATAATTATGGGACAGTCCAGATACAGGCTGGCGATATGTCTGATGGTGACGATAGCGACGAAGTAGATGACTACCTCCCTCGACCTCTCCAACTTCACCAAGGAGGGACACGCCTCGACAGGGACTTCTCTTCCGTATCACTCCAGAGACGATCTAGGAAGTAGTTCCCTACAGATCCTTCAATTCTTGCAGATCTGGCATTACGTGACCCAGGCAACTTTTATAGCAGTTCTCGCGCGATCCACAGACACCAGGGTCGTGGCCGTCGTTCTTGGCCGTGGCACATCGAGGTGACTCTTGGGTGTATGTTGCTATACAGCTGTGAACTTCAAGGAGGCAAGTAGGCTCGGCAATGTATGTGAGGATAGGTATAAAGTCTCATGGATGTCCAGATGTTTGCATTCCCCACCAACAAATTACTCTTCCTTCACATCAAAGGGAGTCTCTGATCAAGACGATATCTCCTTGAGAACTATGACAACCTTTGCGATGTGTAATCGCGTCCCTACTATAGGTTTTGGGAGATATATGTAGCTGTTTCAGCCGCATATGGGTCATCCCCAGAGCATTCGGGGCTAATACTCAGAAGACCGCGATGTTGAGAGCAGGAACCTCGCAACCGTACTCCGCCTGGAGTCTGGCAGTAAACATAACCTTTCCCTTCCTCGATTCAATCATACCACCGAATTACTGCAGCATCCAAATACTTGGATGCGGCCGTACAACCGGACACATTCGCTGTTGCCGCGGAAAACAATTTCCCAGCCGCAGGGCTCGTTTTATACCGCTCTCACCCGAGGTTTTGCTGGGAAACTTCCTCCCGTGGATGAATAATACTTGTATAAGAATACGTCCTCATACTCATGAAGGCTGATACAGCGATAATGACTTGATGGATTGTAATGTGTGGTCTGTTCAGATCTGTGAAGGTGTACCGGCGTCTGAGCATGCACCCCGCCATGCCGACGATGGTTTCTCAGCACATACGCGTTGGAATTGGTTTATTTTCTGGCTATTCGCTCAGGAATGACTTTAGGGTGGTACTGGCGCGGACCGGTGCTGTCGCTGGGCAGACGGTGGCGAGGTAGGGGGGTGAAGAACCACCTCCCTAGACCTCTCCCATCGCAATGAGATGGCACAAATGCATTCGTCACTCGCCTAGTCATAATCGACGAGGTACATTGACTTCTTTGAGATTTTGCATTGTGTCGGATGTTGAAAGCTTATATAGAAGCTCTGGCAAGATCCACGCGGAAACCCGGATGGTTGTCGTCGTTCGTGTCCTACAACATCACAGGTCAGGCGGGAAGAGCCCTTGAGTGATGGGTCTGGGGACATCTTGACGAGCGTAACTTGCTCATAAAGCCATATCTCGGCAGGATTAGTGTCAACTCAGCAATAATAGGCTTGAAACACCGCGTTCTCCGAAGATATGCTATGTCCGTAGTGCCCCAGAACAACATTGAGTAACCCTATGAAGCACGCTCTCCCATAAGAGTCATTCTAGTAGTTTTCAAACACGACTGAGGAGTATCGTTTGTGAATAAACAACAGCAGGGGACGGCGGCGGACGACTTCATGCATCCACCTTGGAGAGCCCCGCCACTCGACGCGCTGAGATGATGTGATTCTTGGTGAACAAGTGCCTACGACGCAACCCGCCTCCTAGATTCTACTTGGAACAATCTCTGGAATCGTTACATTACCCCAGGTCATTCGGAGTTGCAATTCTTGCTTAAGTCTCTGAGAGTGGCCAGTGGTTTGCCATTATATAGCCGTCGTGAGATCCAGCTCTCCTGGCTCCTCGTTGCTGGTCATCGATCACCGACGACAATTGTTGGTGGATAGTAAGCCAACACAGAGGCAGTTTGAATCGGAAAGCAGTGATAGCCAATGAAATGAAGCTGTCGATTCTCGTACCATGATGTATCGTGGCGAGCATCGAAAGCAGAGGCCCAGTCTGGGTCATTGACACGTCATGCCTCCCTATAAAAATAGTATCAACAAGATAGTAGCTTCCGGGCGTCAGAACCAATTTGAGCTTTATCCAGCAAAAGACTAATGCGACTTACATGTCTAAACAAGATGCGCACCGTGATGGAGTATTCCGCACCACAGGAAGGGAGGTGACCAAGCTCAACCCGTGGAAGTGATGCATCTTGTGAATAAGGGCGGACGACGAATAGATGATAGAAAACATAAGGAAATGAAGGAAGATGAAGAATGAACAGCATGTGAGCTGCGTCATTAGGGAAGGTTGGTGCACGGAGCCTAACTCCAGTTCACCACGACGTATGTCACGATGTGGTCCTGGCAAGCTTGTCTGATTTCTGGTTGGTCCCATTGTCTTTCGTATTAACATGAAGACTCGTGCTGTTTATCATATAAACTTGCAAGCTGTCGATGTGCTTTGGTGTGAGATAGCCATTCAACGACACCCACAACGTGGAGTCTCTTCCAATGGATGGGACCCTTTTCAGGTCCCCCGTTGAGTCTCAGGATGACCTGTGCATCAGATTACGTCGGCCTTCAGAGATACTTGACCCTCCATTGAGAAACATCACATATTTCTTTTCTGATTGAATAGATCGACAGAGACGGCGGCGAGGAAGGAAGCCTGACTTCGGTCCCGAGGGGTGACCCTGCTCTGCCGTCACCCTCGGTCGATAACTGAAGCGGGGTAAGGAATAGTAGCGGCTATCTTCCTGAAAGACGCACAGTTCAGCCAAATACATTGTTCCGTTGTGGAAGTCTTGAAATCGCTGATCTACAACCGCTTTATACGCCCACAGCAAAGCAACCATGAGCCCTCCGCCGGAGCGAAGACACCTTCGGGCAAGGCGGAAGCATCCACAGCAAAGTCGGAACTCAGTCCAGGCTGCAGCATTTATGAGTTGCTAAAACTTACTGAGATGAGAATTAGCCCGGCGCTATAAGCTGTGGTACAGGTCGATGTTCGCCCGGGAGAATAACGCATCAAGCGAGCCAATACAGTGCTCTGTGCGACTTTTGACATGAACCGTTATACAAGTGATACACTGCCACGCGATGATTAGCTCGTCCTAGCACAACCACACTACCAAATGACGTGCCCTCTTCGGCGTCGCTTCTCGGTCTTCTCGTCGGTTGGGTATGCAGCCCGTCCAACGGTAACTTGCTCGTCTTGTATTCCATATGTCCTCAAAACCAGCCCTAGGAGTTAGTAATTGTACAATTATATTTTTTCCGGATGATTTGAACGTTCTCCAGGATTGAAACATTAGCGTCATTGCTTGAGGAATCAAGCGAGCCCTTCAAGACGCCCTATATGTGTGTACTCATCCCAGACTGGTATCAGGCACGAGACTCCTCTGCTGATACGATCCCGTCCACCAATAACGCTCGTTCAAGTCTAATGAGCACGCTTCAGTTAGGTTCAGGAACCCAGGGCCTAGCAGACACAAATGGTTCAGTTGGAAGGGGCGTCAGAAACGGCGCTCTGTCAAGAGTATTTATATTTCCCCATCTCATAGATTTGTTTCCAACCCCCCAAGGCAAATGCAGCTGGAAAACATGTTGGAATGATACATTGAGGTCTCAAAATTCATGGTGTATGCGCTGCTTCGCACTAATGGGTATCGTGGTCACCTGGTTCAAGCCTTGATGTTTCTCTACGTCGTCTGCTAGGTATTCAGGTGGTTGACCGCAACAGGCACGGATTAATGATTGGCTTGTTTATCACGGCTCCAAGCACTTGGGAGGCCAAACCTCCAGATGTCTCTGACATGTCGAGCTGAGTTGGGACTTCAAGAATGCGCCGCTTCATTTCTGATCAACATCATTGAGAAATTGCAGTCAAGCTTACCCTTCCTTTACATCTGTCTTTGGGAGCTCGCAAGCGCACGCATGACGATGGCCTTAGACCAAAGAGGTATATAGACTTCGAATAGTAGGTGGTCGAGAAGCTTCTCTCACCAAGATTGTCTTGCACTTTGTGGTTGCGAAGTCTATTCAATATCCATTCATTGTGATACATACACCACTGGGTTAATACAGCAACCAATACGACAGAGGTTACGCAACGAATCTGATTCTATTATCTATCATCTGGCTTGAATATCATGGAACTATTCGAATCTTGGGAATACTCATGTATATTAGCATCAGCTGTTGAGAAGACAAGCTCGCGCCTCAAGCGGCGCCGACCTCAATCGGTTCGGGGCAAGTGTAAGATTGGACATCTTAGCTACTACCACAAACAAGGACATTGCGCTTGATTTATAGCACATGGAGTGGAGAAGTGTCCTATTTAAACAAGAGGTCCGCGAGAGCGAAGCCACAAGAGAAGATGTCGACAAATTTGCTGGTCAAGCTGCAGAGACCCGGGTCTGTAATCTACATGAATGCAATCAAATTCTATCTGTTATCTTATGAGTTGCTCCTGTGAATCAAGAGTAGATGTGTTTCATTGGATGGCTTGTGGCGAAAGCCGTGAGCGTGTCGGTTTCTCGGAGGACGCCGAATCGGGGCCCGGGAACGGTCGGCACAGCTGCTGGCAGGCGTTGCGCTACTCCGATCTATGAGCAACAGTTAATTCCTTTGGCAGCTGAAACATGCGAAGGTCATAGGGCGTCTGGCGCGTTGATATTCAATTGCGAGTGAGTATATCCGCCGTACTGGATCCTTCAGCGGGTGGTCAGCAAACAACTGCCTGGTAGTGCATGCCACCAACAACAACACGTGCCAATCAGAGCATTTTCACTGCATTTTGATCTCATCCAAAGGCTCTGCTCGTCAAGGTATTGTTCCCAGACCTCATCCCCACAAGTATCTCAGAAGTATGATGCCATATCAGGAGCGACAACTAGAGTTCTGATGCCATGATTTGGCCGGAGCTCAAGGTTGCTCTTCGCCCGCCTCAGAGCTACCTCGTCACAACCGTCAAGCGCCGGAACGATGGTCGTGATTCTCTCCAGTGTGTCAATTGAACACGCAAGAATACCTGACCTATCTACAACCTCGATCTAACTGCGCAATTCCGACCGGACTGGAGTCTTGTTCAGTCCTGCGTGAGCACTGCAATTTCGATCCCTCCGGAGAGCCTCAGCCATCAGGCTGCCTTAGCAGCACCAACTAGTTGGAAGCGCAAACTCGGATACTTTTTGCCGCAAGTATCGGTGACGAGACGTCCTTGCACTGCATTCTGAACCGCCCCCTCCCCCAGAGAGGTTCAATCAGGCTGCCATCAGACCTGACAACACCACCACTCAAATCACCTCGCACTTAGTAAACATGGAACAGCAGGTGTAACGTGCGCAAAGAATCGGATTTTTGTATCTCTCCTGTATGCGAAATGCCTGGTATGAATTTCTTTCCCTGTACACGCCACAGCCGAAATGCAGAGCCCAGCGAGGAAACAAAAATAGAAAAACCAGGCCCATCAACCCTCTTTCTTCATTCATTGACCTAATCTTCCCCATAGTCGGGAGTGGTATGTGTGGTGTACGCCGCGACGGGAGGGGAAACAAAAAGGCAGGGGTGGGTAAAAATCATTTGTTTTCCCATGGTGGTTCGCACCGGTTGACCTAATCCGTAGCCATAACGTCGTCCTTTTCGCCCTTTTTTATGCTTGAAAAAACTTCCTTTACATAACGACACCGGAGTTGGAGGCAATACGCTGTTGAGAGACATGTCAGCGGGGTTGTGACCTTGACGGGTGCATGGGGACATGACTTACGGGCCAAAGCTCGGCCGCCTCCTTTCCGACGGGGCCGGTGATGGCAGAGCCCTTCATCTCACCCTTGGGGTTGACGATCTGTGGTGGTGTTGTTAGCCGTGTTCGAGGGTTCCGGCAGCACTGCCGCAGCAGTAGACGGGGGCACTTACGACACCAGCGTTGTCCTCGAAGTACAGGAAGACACCGTCGAAGCGCTTCCAGGGCTTGGACTGGCGGACGATGACGGCGGGGTGGACCTTCTTGCGGAGCTCAGGCTTGCCCTTCTTGACGGTGGCCATGACCATGTCACCGACACCACCGGCAGGCAGTCTGTTGAGGCGGGCACCGATACCCTTGACGGAGATGATGTACAGGTTGCGAGCACCCGAGTTGTCCGCGCAGTTCATGACGGCACCGCTGTGCACCAAGTCAGTCTTTCGTTCTCCGGACGCGCGCCCCGCCATCTCGAAGAGACAGCTGGGCGCGTGGGAGGTGGGAGTTCGTACACGGGGAGACCGAGGGTCATCTTAAGCTTGCCACCAGGGGCACCACGGCTGTAGAACTCCAGTCAGCATTCCTGCGTTCAAGGTCGGTTGGGTCCTCCTTCGACATTCGCGGCATTCGGTCTCGGCGGTCGGCGGGCGGATCGCAGGATATTTGTCTCCAAGTTCAGATGTCACATTCGATATTCCGTCGCAGTCGAGTCCCTTGAGAAAATTCCTCCACGTTTGCTCTGCCAATCGAGACCCAAAGTCGGTGATGCCCTCCTCTTTCCCTGCGTAGTGGTTGCATGTCGTATCGTTGCGTCGTCCGCCCGCCTGGATCGCCGAGTACCTCACGTCGCTCCCCCGGGGGAAAACGGCGGCGCCGAAAAATGCAGAGTCGATGGTTCGAGAGCAGCAGTGTCGACTTACGAGAGTTTGGCCATTGTGTCGGTTGGGGGGTGTCGAGTTCAACAACGGGTGGCTCGTGAAAGGATGGATGGGCGTCGGGTCGAATTGGAGTCGTGCTGCAGCTGGAAATTTTCCCTCTACTGAGATTGTTTTTTCGCCCGTGGGGTCACCAAACCCTACCAAAATTCACAGAAGCGAGCGTCACGTGGTGATAAGATTGCTGATGGGACGTGCACCGCTCAGCCGGGAAGGTGGGGTCGTCGCGCTCATTTTTCGGCGGGAGGACACCGGCAGCACCGACCGAGAGCTCCACACAGTCAGCTTTCAACCCCTCGGCGGGAGAACAAGTTGCTGTGAAATGAATGCTGACTGAGGACGAAGACGGTTTGTTCTCAGGTCAGCCTGTCCCAACCAGCCCACCTCACCAACTTCGTTAATGTATTCTCCCCCAAGCCTCATGATGAGAGATTGTCAGTACGCGATTTCGCCTGAACATCTACCTCCTCTCAGCACAGGCACACGCAAGCCCTCAATGCTGCAGCAGTATCATAAGCATGACATCGATTCGTACAGGACGTCCGCTAGCTTGCTCCTCCTTGAATCTGGCATCGCGACTTCACTTGTACTCAGGGCAAAGAAATAAGGTCTTCAATGGTCCAACATCTTTGACGCATGCTCGACCGAGATGCATGAGAAAGCTGGGTCAGCTTCCCAGTCGAGCTTCAATTACTTCAGGGCGTTTGTGCTGGCTACGACGGCTGGAGGCGCTGGCCGAGCTGGCTGTTGAGCATTATCCTGCGCCGAGAACATAGCGTATTCGAGTAATTGTGGTCTCACTGAAGTCCTCGACTCCTTGTATGATGTGAGAGCCAGTCCATGCGGGCCGGTCTGGGATTGTGTGGTTCCCTCAGATCGCTTACTTGATCGCTTACTTGAGACGAGCGTGCTCGCTGGGGGTTTCTCGCCAAATTCTACCTGCGCCGACATCAGCGACAGTTCGTTACCTTACTCATCCAGCCCATCCCCTCGGGAGAGGAAAAGTTTCAGTGAAGCACCTTTGCCGCTAGGTACCTCTCCAAACATTCGCCCTTTTTTACTTCCCTCTGAGGCAAGAGGCATCCCTAGGGGAAAGAAGAACTTGCAGTGAAGAGACGCTAGTGCCTGGAGCTCAGGTATGATGCAATTCCAGACTTTCCGTAAAGCCATAATCATCCCTTCGGGCGGGAAGTAAATTGCAGTGAAGGAACGCGCCTCAGCTGCTGTCCTTCCGATCACCTCCATTATGACGGGACCCCACTACCTAGGTTCTGCCGGAGCGGAGACAGCTACCACCGGGTTTGCCGGCTGGCAGCTCATATCGCCACTTACCTTATCTTTCCCATGTATATGCGTCCACGTGAATCGTATGTCAACGCTGGAAGGATATGGCATTCAATTAATCGCTGCTTACCAGAACCGATAAAACATATCCTCTCTTGGATCTATCGCATCTTGATACGTCAATGACAACAGGAACAATGATGAGAAGTGGTATATGGTGTGCTCCATGCGTAAGCATCCATCCAGTCTTCGCTACATGTAAACCAAACCAGGATGAATTCAACTGAGGTGACTTGGTCCAAAAAAAAAATAGCGACTGAGGTCATGAACTTTGCTGGACGAAATTGATGCTACATGTTACCGTCGCCGTTTAGAAATTTCTCGCGCCTTGTCTCTTTCGACCCTGGGATTGGACACGGCAACGCTCCGTGGCAGAGCATCTTCTTGTTAATCTCTTCGGGTATAGTTCTGAACAACTGAGAATACGATTCAAATCAACTCATTGTTGTCACATTGCGGGCCTGTTAAGGTATGTTTGGCAATTCCTTGTTGTGAATTATTCCAGATAAGTCCGCAATAATGATGCCAGTAATATTCATAAAAAATAAGTAGTCCGTGGTAAAAGACCACAACTCCAAGAATGGCCTTTAATACTCTTCAAAACCACTTTCAGAATCCCTTAGACACTATCATATCACTCTCCTTCCCTCATACCTCATCAACTTCCCTCCCACCGGCACCATCTCAACCTCCTCTCCAAACCCCTCTGAGCTCCCTAAAGAAGAACAGCCCCCCTTCCAATACACACACCTTCTCTCCAGTGACTTCATCCAAAAGCTCTAAAGATAACGTCCAAAATCTCCTAAGCCCCCATCTCATCGTTCTCGTCCTCGTCGTGGCAGAACGCCACCCCGCCGTGACGACATACCGTATGTGGATGGCGGCTTAGAGTTGACACCACATCATCAATACCAGTAACGCGATGGTGAGAACGTCGTAAAGGCGGATGCCAATGGGACTGTGGTCGAGGTATTAGAACCGCGGGATGAAGGGTTCTCGCGAGGGTAGGGTATGACCGGTCTGCTTCGGCCGCGGACTCATCCCGAGTGAGGTGGTTTCCGGCATCCTGCTGTGGAAATGAATGAGATTCTGAAAGCTTCCAATTAACTTTCCGCATGGGACTGATTTGTTGCTGCGGAGGGTGATGTACTTCGGCGTTGATGGGCGAGTCGATCCGTCGAGCAGATGGTGAAGGTAAATCGCCAATTCACGAGAGGCTCAAAGAAAATTCGTAAGGACGAATAACCCATCAACGCTATCTATGAACCAAATGATCGGAACACTCATTCACGCCAGATCCAAACCGCAAACCCAAATCCCATCCCAACCCTCAAATCCATCTCCCTAACCCACCACCCGTCTCTCCCTCCACCACCTCCCCCCCTCCTCCACACAAAACACACCCACAACCACAACGCACCCCCACGCAAACACCTCCCCCCCCCCAATCCATCACCCTCCTCCACACCAATCCTCTCAACAACCTCCCCATCAGCGCCCACCCCATCGTCCACTCCGCCGGCGGCGGTCCCCACTCCGGCCTTGGCTCCGTCCACCGCCGCCGCCCTTCGGCCTCGAAGAGAATGTACGCGATGCTGCGCAAGGTGAAGTACGTGACGCGCGATATGTAGATGATGTAGGCGGCCCAGACGACGTCGCGGAACGTGAGGATGGAGGGGTGGAGGAGGGGGTGGATGGCGCGTGTGAGGCGCTCGCGGGCGGTGTAGCGCCGGCGGGGGGCGAGGTAGCCATTTATTATAGTTGGCATCTTTAAAGGTTGGAGTTGTTCATAGGTGTTTCGATTCAAGATGGTGAGTTTGGGGAGCGGTTTTGGGATGGGGTGAGAGTGCGTTGATATGAGGTTGGTGTTTGTTGGTTTGACATGTCTCAGCCCTGCGCCGCTGGACGTCGACCAGGATTATGGCCACGGGTGCCTGGGAGTTGTTGGCTGACGGACCCATTGACAAAAACACATTGATGCCTGCGCTTGAACGCAATCATACGCGTACAAAAACACGAATATTTATTTGGAAGGATATAATGATGCCTGCATTGAGGAAGATACGGGTATCCGAGAAGAGAAAGAAGCCGTCGCAGATCGACTGGGACGGCTTGAATGCGTATCACGTAAAGACCACCGAAATGCCAATGACCCAGGTAAGGAAAACCGAAAATGCAAGCCCCGAAAAATCAACTGTGCGCCGAAAACTCCCGCTTTCTTCCTAGGGTGATGAGGGTTCAGAATTGTTCGCAGGCGCGACGTCCTTGGCGTTGGCATCGGGCCGCACGCTCTGGGGATTTGAAAAGAGGTCCTTGGGGTCCCACGCGGCCTTGATGCGTTGGAGAGCAGGCAGATTGGAACCCCAGTACTTCTCTTGCGCGTCCTCCAGCGTCGGGTCGACGTAGCCTGCATACGTGCTCAGGTCATTCGGGCTTGCCTTTCGGATCGTTGACGCGATGCCTGACATGAAGTCCTTGGTCTTTTGGCTGAGTGTCGGCAGGCCAACGCCGTAGCCTTGGCAGAACATGATCTTGTCGCGATGGCGGTAGGCAGTCGCATTCATAGCAATGTCGTTGATGGCGCCGCCCGTGACGTCGAAGATGAGGAACCAGATCAGGGTGCCGCGGTCGGCGCCGTCAATGTAGTTCATGAGGTCCTGGATGCCCGCCTCGGGAAGAAGGTCGTCGCGGGTAAAGGCCAAGCTCTTCGCCGTAAATGGTGACTGAACTTCGCTAAGCCAAAGAGCTGCGTCCTGGGCCTTTTGCGCAACGTCCCCAAGCCAGTCATTCACCACAACAGAGACCTTCCCAGCTGGAATGCGGTCGGGGATGCCCGTCTTCTTGAATTCGTCCTCGGTGCCGTAAAAGGTTGCCGAAATGATGACTCCGAGTTCCTGCATGACAAACTCGCTACTGAAGCGGCGATCCAACTCTGGGTCGGTGATGAGGTCCTGCCATTGCTTGAAAATCGGGGCGAGGTCGCGGTGGCGGGTGAAGGTGATGGCGTAGGAGTATTGTACGACATCGCCGGGCTCGGGGTGGGTCTTGACGACGAACTCGGTGATGACGCCGAAGCCGGCGCCGGCGCCCTTGAGAGCGAAGAACAGATCCGAGTTCTGGGTTTCGCTTGCGCGCTGGATCTTGCCGTCTGCGGTGACGACTTCAACCTCGAGAACGTGGTCGAGGCAGCTTCCCCACATTCGTGAACTGGGTCCAAGACCGCCCTGTTGTTGCATATTGCATTAGCACAGCGCAGATGCAAAGGTGAGACTGATGGCCACCTGATGCAGCCAGACAGACATCTGCGGGGGTCTCTTACGATTGTTGCATGGCCGCCGATGCCCACGCCAGGACATGTGCCGTGGGACATTGCACGCTTGCCGTTGTCGTGCAGCTTCTCGGTGACGTCGTGCAGCCTGTGGCCTCCGCCGATGGTCGCTTGCCATGTATCTGTGTCCATGGAAAAGTGTTGCATGTTGGCAAGGTCGATGACGAGGGCGCCGTCAGTGCCACCCAGGCCAAAGTTGCTGCAATGAACGTGTCAAAGAGAAGCCAGACAGCGACGGGTATGCCAACTCACGCGTATGAATGTCCGCCTGACTTTGGCTGTACCTTGACATTATTGTCTGCGGCACACTTGACGAAACCTGCGACATCCTCCTTGGTGGAGGGCTTGGTGACGGCGATAGGCTTCACAGGGATGTCCAGGTTGTACGGCTTCACCCAGTTGATCTGGTAGAGAGGGTCGCTTGGGTATCCAACACAGGATGATCGGCCGTCGCAGACCTTGTCGAGGCAGGTTGCCAACGGGCTGCTGGGCTTGTTTCCCATGATGTTGCCCGGTTTCGAGATGCGAAGACTGGCAATGCGAAGAAAAGAGATAGAGACGGCCAGATGGGATCGACAGAAGTAGGGAGTGGGATTTCCAGCATAGGTCGTGTTTATACATCCGAGATGTGGCTGTCGCCCCAGGTATCCCGCCAAACCAGTTTTCCCAACAGCGAATCGTCGTCAAGAAAGGTTCATGTCCCTGGATTGACAGGTCCGCTGGGCATGACCAGCAGGCGCCGATGTTTGGGGTAGCAGTCGCGGGCCACGGGTTTCGTCACCGTAGGTTCCCATGTTGATCATCCCATCGAACGTGGGCGGCGCCACCATTTCGCTGTGGCTGTTCCCCGACTGCTTACCGCTGCTGCGCTGGGCACTAGGTTAAACTTGACGGCCAAGGAAGGGAGAGGCGAGGATGCTGCGTGGCACGCTGGGCTTTCTGAACATCTCCAATGGGTAGTCGCCAAGGGGCATGGCATATCGCCACCGGTTTGTCGAACCGAGCAGGAAGGGGTAAGTCGAAATCTCCTCATTATGGACGTCATGGGCCATGGGGGATACCCTGCTGTCTGTGCCTGGCAAGCATGGTGACAGTCATCTCCAGCGGCCAGCCAGTCAGGGAGCCGGACGTCGTTGGCGAGAATCGAGAAACAAGCTTGTTTGGCGGGGGTGGGGTGGTATTGCAAGATGCCAAATGAAGTTAATAGGCCTAAGAGAGATCTTGGCAGGCTGAGGGCCTCTCATGCGAAGCATGGAAACCTGTGCTGGAAGTGCAGTTGGAAGTGCGAGGACGCGCCGGGGGGGGGGGAAGTGGCGCATCAACGCATCCAGAGGTATGGCGGTGCAGCTTCCAGCCAATGGGAGCCAGCACAAGGCCTGAAGCAGCGGGCTTCCAGGGGCTTGGGCGGGTGACTGGCAGGGCCTAGCCCGTCGGCCAGGTGGTAGTTTTGCAACGGTTTGTCTCACTTTTCGATGTTGGCTGTGGTTCTCAAGGTGGCGAGTGGATGACGGCGTTCAATATCGATACCAGTTATTGCGATAATTGATGGCTTCGGCGGCTTAGACTTTGCCAACAATTGGAAGTGCTGAGCTGGAGGGCTCCTGCTCCTTCTTTCAAATCTGCCCTACCCAAGAGCTCTAGCTTGGACCTGGATAAGGATCTAGGCGGGACGTACCTCCTTACCTAGCCCCCAAGACGAGGAGCTTGGGCCACGCGCCTCCAAGGGCCTTGACGGCCGTCACTGAGCAGTAACGCATTACAAGCTTTACGATGCAGTCAAGCAGTATTCACATGAAGTTGCTGAATAACTATCAGCTGAGACAGACGGAGGCTGAATGAGCACCGGCTGAATGCGAAACTCAATTGTTTATGACAAGAATGGGCAACCTGGCATGTGTTCAGAACTCTATCTCAACTATCAGCGCCAGGTATGTCAGGTGACCGACCATCACGCGCCACCCCTGACAGTTCACTGGTTTGTGAGACACGCCAGATCATGGCTCACAGCTTAATTGAACGTGAGGCAGTGGCATAGGTAAAATGTGGTACGGAATATTTCCGTACTGCACTGCGCGTGTGTAATGCACTTGAGACGCTCTACAGACATCCGTCGAGCACCGCAGGTGCGGTCGGCACAGTACGAACAGCCGTATGAGCTGACCAAAAGCCCCACCTGTATGCGTAAGAGCCATGATTTCACCAATTGCAGCCCTCAGTCGCGACTTTTCACAGTGCCAATAACGTCCCCCCACACCCGTGCCTTCTTTTCTTTTTCGCCTGGCACAGTGCCCTCCTGCCTCCTACTGTACGTGGCTGCCTGAAGCGGTATCTCGACGTGCAACAACATCGCGCCAAGCGCTTCGTGATACCTCCCCGACTCGCATTTTGCACTTGCCAACCTTTAGTCACCTTACACTAGGAGAATTCCTGCCATAACAGTCGCCTGCGTGTCATCACCGTCCCCAACGCGATTCCACGAGGCGGGAAAGAGTGCCACATGGTCTACTGGCCACATTTTCCCAACTTTACCTCACCTCTATCGCCCAGCCCGTCTGGTCATTGAACACAGCATCCCACACCTTTCCTTGAGCTACAATCTTTGAAACGGCCAAGAATAGCACCTATTCGTCACACACGACACCGCAGAGTCGTACCGTCAGCCTCGTTCACGCTTCAACTCGCTGCAACAGATCGTTTTCATCCCTCTTGACTCCTTTCGTCTGCAGCGACCCTCTCCAGGAAACCCAACGTTGCTCCAAAGACATTCCCTCAGAAGCTTCGCTCGGTCTAATCCCAGCGTGTCACCCATACACAGCCCCTCCTTCGGCCCGTCAGACCGGCGGCGGCACCATGGCAACACCACCGGTATGGAGACCACTGCCTCCGGCAGCTGGCCTGCCCAACCTCCTAGTCTCAACGGCCTTCTCCACCGCGGAATACACCGTCCATGTAACCGACTTGGCCAATATCTGGGTCGAATCACTGGACCGCAGAGGCATCTTGATGCGCAGCCTCGCCAATTCGACCACGATCGATCCCACGGAGAGCACCAGGAATATGCGGGCGTTCTTGTCCAAAATCAGATCCGTCTTTGACCCCACCCATCCAGACCATGACAAGGCGACTCTGAACTTGTCAACCGCCCCCCAGAAAGATGCTGGGGAAGGCGGCTTGACCATGCACATTTCCTGCGAGTTGGACAACATGAAGCCTTTGGTGTGGCCCATGTACCTCCAAAAGTGTCCCCAGTCGACGCTTGCAACCGAGTTGACGATACCGTTGACCCAGGCCAACTCCGCCAAGACCCGTCAGATTGATTCGCTCCTCACAATCATGAAGCAAAAGGACACTGTCATAATGAAACTTCTCGACAAGCTCGAGGCCACTGGAACCCGCCTAGAGAACGTCTTCACCGTTCTGTCGGCCAAGCAGAAGCCAACGAGGAAGATGGCCGAGGAAAAGGTCAAAGGACTGGCGCCATTCAGCCACGATGACTGGAAGGCTCAGCTTGGCGGTGACGACGCTGACATCGCCAACCTGATCCGGCACGTCTTCGGTTCAAATGGTCTCGAGTACCAACATCAAGATGCCTCATTGGACCTATCATTGGATGACTGGTGGACCACGAACGAGTCGTCGACTTTCCCAATTGTAGGACCGAACTCCAGCCAGCGCCAGCAGAGGAACTCTCCCGAACCCGACGAGTCTCGACGTGACGACAAAGAGACTGGAAGAGACCCAGTGGATGATGATGATTTCCAGGTTCAGTCAACACCGCCACATCTCATGTCCAACCGCAACCGGTCCGTTCGTGCGACAAACGTGGCAAACGATGATGACAGCACTGAAGATGGGGATACCTCGCAAATACCAGACAGTGTACCCGTGCCTCCACAAGAACCAAAGAGACACCCTGTTCGCCTAGAAACGATTGGGAGGAAGCAACAACCCACCCCTTCACCACCGCCCGCCCCTGAAGAGCCCAAGCCAGATGGCTCGGAAACCGAAACAGAGTCTGATGACGATGCTACCGCA
The DNA here is from genome assembly GCA_026319125.1 of Colletotrichum noveboracense. Lineage (NCBI taxonomy): Eukaryota > Fungi > Ascomycota > Sordariomycetes > Glomerellales > Glomerellaceae > Colletotrichum > Colletotrichum noveboracense. The sequence goes on from JANUHK010000129.1 coordinate 68,881, forward strand.
TCAGTGGCAGAACCCTCTTCTCCACCTCGTCAACCCGAGCCAGAGGACACGAAACCTACCAAGGTTGGACTCGGACGGATCGGCGGTGTAAAGCGACGTTCAAATACCCCCGAACCTTCCAAGGATACCGATTCAGCAAAGAAAGGGGTACTCGGTCGCATCGGCGGGTCCGCGAATCGCTCAAAGTCCCCCGAGCCACTGAAAAAGCCTGGGCTTGGTCGCATCGGCGGCAGAGCTCCTGCGTCAAAGGACCCTGAGACTTCTGCTACCGAGGCAGAAGATAGAGGTCGTGATCGGACCGAATCCAAGCCGCAGGCGAGGACTCGAGAAACCTCGCAGGAGAGAGCAAATAGGAAGCGAGACGAGCTGCAGCAGGAGCTACAGCGGAAGGCCGCCGCAGGACCAGCACGGAAGAAGCGAAAGTTTTGATCGACTCGAATTGCAGATACCCAAAATCGAACCACTGTTTTCTCAATACAAGCGTAACATACTCCATCTGTTCAGCCTTTTCTCGGCCGACATGCGTGACGGCGAATACAAAGACCGAGAGCCACAGTATCAGTCTGCTCATTGTGCACCAAGCTTCTTCCTTGTACTCCCCCAGATACCCCAGAGACGCGACTTCCCGAACCTGGAGGTCAATCACTCAGACATCGCAGATCCAAGGATCAAAGGGGTCCGGAATCGAATCGGACGGGTCGCGCATGGAATCACCGGCATGAAACCGACATCGACCGCTCCATGATGCGGTCTCAGATGCGGCTCTTACCCAAATTAACCCGATTTGGCCGATACTAAAGGGTCGTCTTCATGTAGTGCAAGATGTCTGGAAGCACCACAGCAACATTCTTCACCAGGGGTTTCCCCTAACGGCCCGACACGCTCTTCACGTTGACATCCCGCTTGTCCAACACTGGATGCTGTCGTCCGAACCCCCGACGTCGAACACGAAGCAGCTACTTGCCTTTCTGGGGCTTCCAGTTCTCGAATCGCACTTGGCTGTGCATTATGCAGTGTTACCGAAAGCTGGAGTAGGGACTAGACCAATACTCCGAATTCAAAATCACTCATCGGCTTCGCGTCACCGCAATGGCGGAAGCATGCCGTAACTCGATGCGATGTCGCCGATTCGCGAACCTTCCTACGGTCTTCCGCAACTACGCCTTTGTAGGAAAAGCTCGTTGCTGCCTAGGAACCTTTGAGGCATATTCTGCGAAGAAATGGACGGTCATCACAACTCCAGATGCGACATAGCTCCTTGATCGCCGTGCGTAAGTTCGAGGACCTCTGGACGCGAGCGCTCTAGGTACACCTGTCAAACTCTAGCTATGTCACGCAATTCCTACATCTGCATCAAGATGGCGACTGGGACTATCAGATCTCGCTCGGAAAACCCGTGTTCCCTGTCGTGTCCTTACGGGACGACCCATTTGGAGGGACCTCGGAGACAGTGTCTCGCACGGCAAAGAAGCGCTCGTTTGTCTCGTCTATCAGCACCGCGCAGCGTTGAAACTCGCGTCTATTCGTCATCTTCGTTGCCTGCAGCACATATTGCTTTTGCAGACGACGTAGGATACGCTCAAGGATCTACGGCGTGTCATCGGCCAGAATTTTGACCGGAGAAGAAGTTACGCACAACCCGCATCCCGCCTTGTTTCCAGGCGCCGGCCCGCGATGGAAGCATGCAGCATTGCGCTGGGAAAAGAAATGACTCGCATCCCGATGCAACGGGGAGCAATCCGGTCTGTACATTGTCATCTAGAGCCTTGACAACGCAACATTGCATACGCAGAAAAGGATACAGCCGGCGGGCCAAGCCACTCCGGTCTTTCAAATACTGTGATGATGTCGACTTCATTCTGCACCGGATGTCATCCCGTTGACTTTCGGCGTCGTCTTGTCTTGTCTACCCTGCACGACACCGGCATGCATACATGTCACAGAACACCCTTTCCGCAGGTGGATAGCTGCTCTAACGAAGAAAGCTGTCCAGCTCAGCCCGCACCTGATCTAAGGAAACAATTGGCAACGAAACATCAATCTTTCTCGGGTCAGCGGATGCATTCCCGTTGCCTACGGCGCAAACGGGCGAGAGATGGCGTCCCCTACGCGATAGTGCATGCATGAAAGGACCAGTATCAAGTCATAGGATGGTCCAGCAACCTTAGCTACCAGAAATACGGCAGGGCAGTGGGATGCTGTCTTTGCAATCTGACCGCGAAAGTTAGAGAATGTTTCAAATCAGGCATGATTGAGAGGCTGTTCAGGACGTGTCCCATTGCGTGCTTGTAGGCGAGGGAAAGGCAACAGCAATAGCGAAAGGCTCTCAGACTTCTGCCAACATCAAGGACCGATGCCATCGGCTTTCTGAGGTTCTCATGCACGGGCTCTGCGTTCGCGCATTTTCGGTAACCGAGCCCAGTCGTATGCTCGCGCTTCAAGTCTTCTATTGCAAACGGTGGACGACCATCGGCCCCTCCATCATCTGCAATGTGTATTGGGTCCTGGGCTCGTGGGTATCTTCTCGAATCTCTCAATTCTCACAATGACATCTCGTCATTTTGTCACAATGCCGGGCGGAGCGAATACATCTATGGGTGCGCCGAGCACTGCCCCCATCCGACTTCCTCGCCTGTGGTGATGCATTCTTGGCCGGCCACCAGCTTCGAGACATCGCAATCAAGGTATTTGTGGCTACTTCAACGGAGAGATCTGTTATGTGATCAAATGGCGTTAACACCCTTCCTCTTGATTCGATATTAATGATGCATACCTTCATCAACGATACGAGACCCGACTGTGGCTTACCTACGTCGTCCCTCGATCTCATGCCGTGCTACACGATTAGGCATAATGAGGAGCAGTATACGGGCTCGTCCATAGTGTGCTTTGAGCTCACAACCGTGACCGTCGTAACATTCAGGGGGTTGCGTTTCGCCTGACAGGATATGCGGCCTGGGTCGATCAAGCGGGAGAGTCCTCGACTTGAGAAGGCGATTAACGGCTAGCAACGTCGAAGTCGTATTGTCTACAGCAAGTTGTTCGATTACCTCCCATAAACACTGGAGAGGGAGGACACAGAGAGCAAAAGGCGGTGGGCACGGCTGACGGACGCCAGCCACTCTCAGCCTAGACAGTGCCGAGCGTTGTGCAACCAACCTGTACTGGCATTTGTCCATACGGATATGGGGAGACGGTGAAGACACGGCCCCCAACGACAGAGAAAATCTCGATAACCAGCGATCCAAATTCTATCACAAATTATCGCCATCGAGAAGCAGCGAAGGCACATCTGATGTGACGAGGGCACAGCCGTAGGCCAAATTGCCGACCGCCATGTCTACTGAATAGTGTGGCTGTCTCCAACCTGATGTCTGAATATGGCATCCTGCATTCGGACCAAGGAACGAACGCTCGTTGGGCCTGTATTCTCACGGCAATGACATGCCAGCTTCCAACAGGCGCAGGCGCCGTCAGAAAGGAGGCTAAACCCCTGTTGGGCTGCTACATATTGTTCGATGAACAATCCAAGGCGCACAGAACAGAGTAGCAGCGGCCGTTAGAGCTACTCCGGGCAAAGGTGAGTTGGGTGGCACACTCTGCCTTGACATGACTGCTCTACGGCCGCTGGCAAAGTGTCAATGCCAACACCGCAATTTCTGCCGCATATATCCTTCCCGGTTAGGAAAACGCTTTTAAGTGGAGCTTCCGCGAATGAGAATGACAGAAAAACGCCTTTGGCTGGGGTTGCCGTTTCAAATGTGCTCCTTTGGTGCCCTTGATCAGCCCATGAGCTTCCTCTGATCAGTAATCTGTCTTTTCTGGAACCTATGGGCGTCGAGGCTTTTTTTGGGCCACTGCCTCGTCGAGACCACTGCCTCATTTGTTGCTTTGAGCAGGTTCCGCGAGGACTCGGAGCCTCCAAGGCACCAACAAGGGTGGTCGCTGGTAGATGCCTGACAAAGAGGAGAGCTCCCCTGCAAGCGGGATCGAGTCGAGGGATCTTGCACCGTTGGTCCTAGGCTAGGCTAGTTGTCTCGCTCCAACGGCTTCGGAAAATACGTCAACGGCCGGCTGTACGATCGATGTCTAAAGGCCCAAAACACACGATGCGCTGAACTGAGCGATTGCAAAAGGCGGACCGGACAAGGGTTGACAGCCAACGCTGAGAGCAGTGCAACAGCGGATAGAGGCACGCGCAAGCCGAAGGCCAAGAGGGTTTCATTCAAAGAGGAGGAGAAGAGAGAAGGGGCCTCGGAGTCACCAATACGGCTGAGAGTAGATTGGCCGCAGCGTCATTGCCAGGCTCTGAGAGGACGGCCGGGGCCGTCAGACAGGGGCCCCTGCCGCAAGAGTGGGACGCCATCGGCGTACGGGCCCGGCTCCGCACGGCGCCAGGAGGGAAGGGAAAAGGAGCCCCAACAAGTGCGAGATCAAGTCTTTTTCGACGTCGAGTGCTGATACGCCCGAACTGACTTGTGAGGAGTCGGCTGTCATAACGGCCATCAACAAACGAACGCAGCCCGCACGAATTGCGCGCTTCCCACCACTATGTTGCCGGCACACAGACCAATTGACAATTGTCAGTTACGACATATCTGCGGCATATCGCGTTGTACAAGATGGTATCCGTACCAAAGATGGGACCTCCATCAACCCCGGCCAAATCGAGCCCGCTACCCACGCCCGCCCTCCTCATCCCAAATGATGGCCAATCTCGAGCTTCATTTTCTTGCCAACCGCTCCCAGCCGCCTCATCGCAGACACTCGTTTGTGCCACTGTGCCATGTACCTTCCCCGCTGGCGATACAGCCTGGGTACTGCAGCCTCCTCGGACTTGGAGATCCCTGACAGTGCGGGTTCCGCTCTCCTTTGTCATCGCCAGGTCCAATCACAGCCTCACATCCCCTCCGGAGGCCAGGATCTCATCCGGCACACCACTCAGCGGCAAGTTCTCGTAACATACGCGGCCTCTTGGCTCAGCGAAAGCCCGCGGGTACGACAAGGCTGGGGACAGATAGCATACGTACGAATGTACTCACAGACGCTCTGCATCTGTGCTGTGCCCCTCGCGTTTACTGAATATCCCACTTACCGCCGTGACTCTTGGCCAAACCCGGGTCAAACCCGGACTCGGGTCAGGACCAGGTTGGCATCAGAAACAGTTCTCTGCATTACCGTACCAAGAATCGCGCACCGAGATGTCGTTAACTGTCCAACAGTGCCGCCTACAGAGACTTGCGGCGCCCGTTTGAGCTAGTCCTTGTGTCGGTATATGAGCACCGATGCGGAAGGGCAGTCGCATCTATCGCCTGTTTGAAGCTAGATTCCTCCCACAACTCACATTGTTGGGCCTTCCTCGGACTCTGAAAGCCAGGGGAGACGGCGCGCCTCCAACCTCAAGCGCACATAGGAGCCTGGCGACCTGGCTAGCCCCCACCTACTTGGCCTACTACTACCGCAACCTCCGCCCAACGCCAACGGGCTGCGAACTAAGTTGGGATACGCAATGCCAGGAGAAAGATGACCCTCCCTGGTCTGTCCCGACAGTCTGGCACCCAATGGCAGACCACGTAGGTTGGAGAGAATATGGGGCGCCTTATCACCCTGAATGGGCGATGAGCAAGGGAGATGTCTCCAACCACGGAAGTGCAATGATGGTTCTCCATGCCTGCATGGCAAAAATTCCCGGCAAGGTCATCTGCAGTCCTCGCGGAAGTCGGATCTGGGCCACGGGATGCTGTTTGCAATCCTACCTTTCGCTCCATCAGACCCAACCGCACGCACCCGACTGCAGAGAGACATGGCTTGCAGTTGGTGCCGCTTCCACGTCAAAGGAACACTTGCGAGCTTGTCGAAGACTCCCCGCACTCAAACGGCCTACATACTCAATGCGCCAGGAAAAAGAAAGCTGCACATCTGACGCTGATACTCGACCCGAGGAGGTGTCTGTTGGTGCAGGTGGACCTCATTCACCGCTCGGATATCCTCTCTGACTTACCGGCTCCCTGTCGCCCAGCCTCGCTGCCCAGGCTTTGTAACTTCGCCATCAGACGATCCTCTTTCTCGTCCTTCACTCAACCCCAGCGGATCCTCGTCTTGACTTTCAGCTCGTAAGCACTCAAATGCTCCCATCGCTTCCCACGTCAAGGTACCTTCACCTCGCAGCTGGGGTGTACGTCTCAACGGAGTGCGAATAGACGATACGGCTACTGGGCGGCAAGCTTCCTCACGCGCAATGTTGTTCATTCTCCACTGCCCTCAATGTCTGTGCCACCTCCAGCAAAGACCCCGGCACTCGTCGCGAAGGTTCATCTCCATTCTGCGCAATCTCAAATCTTGTCACCACCAGGCCGCCCCGCATACATGGTTTTGGGTCTCAGCTCCCAAGGAGGCATGCCAAGACCCTGGCAGGCCACGAGGGAGCAGCAATTCGCTCGGAACATCGAGAAAAGCTTCCTCTGGACTTCTACCCCCTCTGATCTGGGCCCCACTGTTGTCGACGTCCTTACCTCTTTCGATAGGAAATCCTTTCCAATTCTCTCCAGCCCTGCGGCGTAGAGCCCGAACTCGGGGACCTGAGGCGAGAACCAGTGGTCTGGTCGATATCTCACCGACTGGTTGAGTGCCTCATGCGTCCACTCCTGCAAGATTACCTACCCTCGGTTGGGCTGGTCTCATCTCAACCTCCAACGGGCGGTCTTTCTCATATACATTGACACCGCCAGCCGAAGGCGTCGCGGACTGACCAAGGTCATTCATGTATGTTCCTATTGTCCCTTGCCGATCCTCCAAGTCCTCCAGCATCTTGTACACCCACACCCCGATGCAGCTCCCCACCCCTCCCACGCCGCCCGTGGGAGATGACAGGCGTGTCTGTACCTCACCACCCGTTGCCCTTTGTTCCTGCCTCCTCCCCTGGTCCACCCCGTCTTCTCTACCCCGGCCCTCATCTTCCCAGATCACTCACCCTCCGAGTGCTCCCAAAGCCCCATCAACCCTTGTGGCGGGTATCGGATCTGGCAAAGCCTAACCAGCAACCCACCACACCAACTGGTGGTTCTGATCACCTCATCTGCCTTGTACAGGAGCCCTTGCCCTTGCCCTACCCTGCTGATACTTCCAGCCCACGCCCCCCAACCGTACGTACGGAAACACCCATGCCGGGGGGCACTCGACTTGCGGCCGTCACGATAGCACTAAGGCCTCCTCTGGCCTCTAGGGCCCTTTGCCAAATCCTTCGGTTCCGTACTGTCGGTAAATTATACTGGGTCCATCTAGGGTTTGAATGGCGCGAAGAGAACAGGATCGGAGACCTGGCCTTGGAGGGCACCACTCGAGGTGATGCAACAGCAGATGTCGTATGGGCTAGAACCGGCGAAGATGCGCGCCCGCTGCCCGCTGGCACACCCATCACCAGACAGACGTCAACGCCTAGCCATGGTTTTACCGTTTGTACCATCGTGGTCCTTGCAACGCGGTGAGGAGACTGCTACGATGGGAGTGACTAACATGAACGGCGCGCTATAGACACGGGGCAGGCAGGCAGGAGTTGACTGCGTCACCCACGCACGATTGACATTCACAGGCAAGTTTTAGCAAGCATTGGTAGCAGATCATTTTTGGTCATTCATTAGATTCTTTTTCGGAAGAAATACAGACGTGCCTCTCATCCCATATCAGTACAGACGTCGTGGAGGCTGTGATGGACTATGAAACATTTGAAAAAGCAGAGCAAACCGAACCAAAAAGAATAACATGAGAAGAGGAGATGGGAGGGGGTATTTCTGCAGCAGCGGCTGCACGCGCTCTATGGATGGTGAAGTGTGTGTGTGATGTGTTTTTTTTCGTTCGACTGATGCCCCCCCACGGAAGAAAAACAGAAAAAGCCAAGTCGTGAAACACAGAATCTTTTGCGGGGTGCGTGTGTGATGAAAGAAAGAGATCGGAAAGAAGAAGACCACCATCATCTTGTCATCTTTTTTTCATCGTCGCAGAAAAGAAACAGAAAATGAAAAGCAAGTACCGGTTGTGTTTTTTCGCCACCCCTTCCCTCATCCCTCTCTCCCCTCCCCTCCGATTTCTCTCCTCTCTTCTCGCGTTCTAGCATGGAATGGCACACTTGTATGTGCGATCAACATTGCCTTGTTAGTCCCAACAGCTCCATCTGCTCTGCTCTGCTCTCTCTCGAGGACAGACAGACACCACACCCGCGAATCCCTGCAGGTGTCAAAACGCGGACACTGTACCCCCCCTCCCCTCCCCCTCCTAGACATGGCTGTGTGGAGAAAGGAAGTGCGAGGCGCCAACCACACGCCCCCCCCTCCATATTCTTCCCCCTTCCCCCCCAAACGCTCCGGGTCCGATCTTGGCGGGAGGTGTTCGTTCGCCCTTTTCTTTTCCTCAGGGCAGCAGGGCAGGAGAAGAAGAGAGGATGTGTGTGTGGAGTGGGATGGATGGATGGGTGGTAGGTAGGTAGGTCTGACGAATGGAACGTCGACTGGGAGCTGCAACCCGACAACCAGGACCGACGTACGCTGTTCATCGTGGCACAAACTATACAGAACGAGCAGAGCTGGGATACTTGCTGCTGTTGCGTTTCTGAGAAAGTTGCCAGCGGAGGGTACGGCCGATCCGGGATCGGCTGCGCCGTCCGCATCTTGCCCACACACACACTCATCCCAGACCGCAATCTCTCTCAACGTATGTCCTCGTCCGTGCCGCAGGAGAAAATGTGAAGGCGAGATTTGTGATTGTGATTTGTCCAGAAAGATACCCATGCCCGCCCATGGAGAGAAGAGGGAAACACACACACACCCGTACATGAAAAAAAAAAGCAACACCCACCCAACCCAAATACCCCTGTTGTCTCCTAAACGCCGCCCAAAGAGGAAGTGGTAGCAGTCCGCAGGGTCCCAACCGCCGCGGTGACATCAAGAAGGAAAAAGAAACAATGAATGAGGGAGACGAACGCAGCAGTAGAAGCAGTGACGGGCCAAAGAACCCTGCTTCACCTCGCGTGGCGAGCTCATGCATGTTGGAAGAAGCAACGGGGGGAGGTAAGTGCTCGCTCACATCCCCTGGTTGGCGTTGCTGCTTCCCCAGCCGTAGAGGACGTTGTCGCTCTGCCCCGGCTGGGACTGCTGCTGGGGCTGGGAAGAGTGCTGCGGGGCGGCGGCGTGTTGGGGGTGCTGGGGGTGCTGGTAGACACCGGCGATGTTGTTCATGGCGTAGTGCGCGGCTGCAAAGTTGTAAGGCGGCTGGTGTTGCTGGTACTGTTGCTGGTGGTGCTGGTGTTGCTGCTGCTGCGGCTGCTGCGCTGCCAGCTCGGCCTCGCGCTCAGCGGCGTGCATGTGGAACCGGGCCGAGGCGTCGCGGTTGCGTCGTCTCCTCTCTTCTGCCTGTTGGTTCACAATCTCAATCTGCGCGGCGGCGAAGCTGTGGCCGGGAACCCAGGGACCCTGAGCGTGCTCTGCGAGCCTGGTGTTGATGCGGAGGTCCCTGGCGGCGGCGCGGGCGTTGGTTGTCGCGCGGCCACCGCGGCGTCCAGAGAGGGCGCGGCCTGGCATCGTGCGGTCTGGGAATTCCGGGGAGGAGTGGTAGGTGGCAGTCCTGGCGACGCGGCGGCGGTTAGGGTCGGTGTTGCGGCGCCTGGCACCGCCGTTGGGGTTGCGGGGGTGCTCGCGGTAGTGCGTGGTTGGCCTGACGCCGTTTTCAAAGTCGGGCTTGAGATGCCACTTTGAAGGGATGCGTTCGCTTGAGGAGCCAGTGATTTCGTGCGTGGGCAGCTCTTCCATCCTCTCAAAGGCCTGGATGACGTGTTAGTCTGTGCAGTGGTCTTTTTTTGCAAAGGATCGATAAGGTGGGCCTTGATGCAGCGCTACTTGGAGAACACCCCTGCATGCAGATGAGAGAGAAGGAGAGAACTTACAAAGTTCATGCTGAGGTTGTGCCGAATGCTGTTGTGCCAGCCGTCGCTGCCGGCCTTCTCTGGCTTGTCGGTGTTCTTGAGGAACCACTGGTAGAGCTGTTGAAGAGTCATGCAGCGATCGGGCTGGGACTTGAGAGCCTTCCAGATGAGCTGGGCATAGGGCTCGTTAGTCTCGCGCTTTTCGTTCAACTTTGCGTCACTGTCAACATCGCCGCAGCCGCTGTTGGGAGGGGTTCTCGCGGCTTGGGGTTTTTGACCAGAGACCGAAGGCGTTGGGCTCGGACTCATGCTCGGGTGGTTTTCTGTCTTGAACTGGTCCTGGAGGGAAGCCGGGGACGCAACAAAGGGAGCGCAGGTCGTGGTCATTGGGGGAGGTGAGCCGTACTTCATCGGTGTGATGTCGTGGGGTCCTGTGAGGGTCTGTTGGAAGCAACTGTTGTTCCCGTAGTCAACGGCAATGTTGAGGGATGAGTCGCGAAGTGCCTCAGGAGACATGCCCATGTGGCCGTTGGGGAGGCCGTCATATTGCTCCTGGTGGTGGAAGGGAACCTCGTACTGAGGAGGAGGCGTCTGCACGGAGTCGGGCCAGGTGCGCGGCGAGAGAGAGGCGGCCTGGTAGTTGGATGTAGGAGCCGGAGCGCGGTAGGAGTAGTTGTCAAAGTCGTCCACGGAGGAACGAGGAGAAGCCCACATCGTAGGTTGGCTCATGGCTGGTGAGTGAAAGGGCTGGTTGAGGGCTGAGAGCTGCGGTTGGGGGTAGTATGATTGTGGAGGACCGTTGATTGTGGGCTTGGGAATTATGGGGTAATAATTCCCAGCGATGTCTGTCCTGATAGACAGAGGCTCTGGAGACTGGCCGGGGTGGTTGAGGCCCTCGTGAACGGACATGGCTTCCATCTGCGCGGTGGGAGCGTTCGTCGCCGTCATTGCAGAGACGGTGAGAGCGATGAACTGAAACGAGAAGGGTTGTTTGCCGCGATGGAGTTTCAAGGAGTGAACGGAAGGGTAAAAGACGTTGCAGAAACAGGTCGTTGTTGTACTGGTGAAGGAGCGAGGTCGAGGTGTCTAATCACAATGACGAGGGCATGCAACGAGGTGCTGAGGTATGATATCAGATAAAGAATGCTGTCGAGGTTGCGGTGCCGATGTAGAGGGAGACGACGAGAGGTATTAATGCTATGAGACCAGTGATGTTGGTCTTGGAGGTGTAGGCATTGACAGTTGATGAGAGAGGGCCTCGACATGGGTCGCTGACCCTTCTTGTTAAAACCTGAGCCTAGTGGGAGATGTTCGTCCAAATGCCCACGGTCGTGTTGTGCAGACAAATGTAGGTCGCTCTTTTGGCAATGTCGACCAGGTACAAGGACAAAGCTAGGTACACGATAGAGGTACCGAAGTAGAGGGGGCGTGGAGGAATAAGAACAGGGGTTGGACAGGGGTGCCAGCATCCAACAGCCATGTGGATATCGGGGGGATAGCAGCCCGCCTGCCAGCTCATGGCTTGGTCTGGATTAGCGTCCCTTCCCGTTGCCGCGGCCATGTGTGTGTGTCTATGTGTGTGGTGCCTGTATGCTTGTGTGCGTCGATGTTGATGTAGTGTGTGCTCTTCTTGCTGCTCATGTCTGCTTGCTCTAGTGTGTGTATGGCTGTATGTGTGTCAACTAGACGAGAGGCGCCATCAAGGTCTGCGAGCTGCACTGATCCGCCGCAGCCAATCTGCGTCTCTGTGACTGATACAAACGGAGAATCGCGGCTTGGTTGTGGCTGCTGCTGCCGCTGCCGCTTCTGCGACATCTTGTTGTTAGTGACATCGAGCAGGGATGGTTGGATTTCATTATTCTTTGGCTGCTGGAGCCTGGTGCCGGTTGGAGAGGCTCGGCTACGTCTGGGGAGCTGGGCGAGTCTTGCCGCCTGCCCTGCCTGCCATGGCAGCCATGTCAAGGTTAGGTATCTCCTGGCTAGCAGGGACATGCCTAGCAGAGCTCTTCTGGGCACCTCATTCCTTCTTTGTCTTTTCTCCTCTCTCCATATCCTCTCCCGCGAGGGTCTCCTCCGGCCGTTGGGGCTAACAACGCCACCAAGTGTAAGCCCATTCGTTAGCTTGTCGACCCATGATCCAGGGCGTCTGCGTGCAACGCCAGATTTGATAGCAGGAGCGGAGGTCTACTCCAGTGACCACAATGATGCACACGGCGGGCAGAGCATTTGGCCTTCGCACGCAACTTGGGTGCGAGTGGAGAATGCCGCGAAAGACCAACGGCAAGTCACTGACATGCCGCGGGCTCTGGCTCTGGCTAACACCAGGCGAGGGCCGTCAGAGAGATTGTTGCACACATCCACCCTAGGCCGATGTGAGTAGCTACCAGAAGATGACAAAAGCATTGTACACCGGTACAGTTTGACCAGACGATGCATGTCATTGCCAAAACTGGAGTGAGGCCAGCCAACTAGCCAGCCAAATGTGAGCATCCAGGAGAAGGGCAGTAGGCCGGAAGGCAGCATTTCCCCTTCGGAAGCGTGCATGGTCTTTGGCGAGACGGCCAATCACTGCCATTGTGCCATGAGCGATGCCTCACAATGGTGAGCGTGCCAGCCCAGAAGGGGTTGCAAGGCGACCGCAAGATCGCTCCTCTGACACCTACTCGCATCCTGTAGATCATTCACACATTCTAGAAGTCCGCGAGGAGAGCGGAATCGAAACAGATTTAGAACAGACGATATGAAGCCGTGGACGCCAATCCCGCGTGGGCCGAGATGCCGCCGCTCGTGCTGTGAGATTTGTTTCGAGTTTTCTTGCCTTCACATTGTGCATCGCAGGGTTGACCGATCGTTGCAGGCACTTACGGACGTGTAGCCAACGCCATGTTGGCCATGCTGTTCGTCATGATACCCCAACCTCAGCCCTTCCACTAGTCGGTGAAGGGGGTTGAGCCACCAACTCTGATGAGAGGGCAGGCGTGACAGGGTGACGGTGGATTCATCTGCGATGGTGTGGAGATCAGCAGCTGCTGCAGCCATTGTACTCCGACTTCAGACCGGGTATGCCCCATATCAGCGTGCTTCAGATTCTATCAGGTCGTCCAGGATGTCAGCACTTAGTATCGTGGGGGGGCCCAGCAGTCAGGCCAGGAGACGGGCACAGCAAGCTTGACCGGGGCAGCATGATGCCCCAGTTCCGGAGGTAACACGAGGAGGTGAGAAGCAGATAATTGATTAGTTGAAGGCGAGAGCTATGGTCGCCTGGACGTTTGTGCGTCATTGTGTGTTTTCCAGAGGTCGGCCCGCAGCGGTCAGTCGCGGTCGTCGGCGTGAGTACATGGTACCAGCGAGAGTGGGAGCGCCAACGGATACGTGAAAGATGAGGCGGATGTTTTCTCCTGATGCCAGATAGATCTCTTTCCTTCCGGCCGGCCAAGAGCCCCGGTCCAAACGCTTTTTCAGAGCACTAGCCCGGATGACTCTGATGATATCTGATATGCGGCCTGATGGCAGGAGCAGCAGCCCGCGTTTGAGGGCGTCTACTTCCGATAGAAGATCTGCGCGAAGCCTGTTAGGACATGACAATCGCAAATGGAGTGGGACCTGTCCCTTACCTTCTTGAATTGAAAGTGAAGCTGCAAGATGCCCTGTAGGGAGGATAAGATTAGCTCAGGCCAAGAATGGGGTAGATGGGGTTGCAATGTGATGGAATAATAGAATGGTGACAGGGGCGCGAAGAGGCGCGCGTCAGATAGTCGCGGCTGGTATGGTGTTGTTGTGGTGGTGTTGACACTGGGCGGAGATGGCGGTCTGGCGGAAAACGGTCGCTCCTGGCGCCTCCCGACATTGGAGGAGGACGCTCAAGGAGGGTCGGTTCCTCCAACTGCATGGAGGTTGGGGGCTAGAAGGGAAAGAAGAGGAGTTGGAAAAAGAAACGCCGTCCTGCGGGCGCTCTTTGGCAGCATCCCCTCCCCCTTCTCCCCTTCCTCATCCCCCCTTGTGGCTCTCTCGCATATGCAAGACGACTCCGCCACGAGTGAAAGGGCGCCTGGGACACCACGTGTAGACAGTGTAGGGAACGCCACAACACTCACCTTGTCGAAAGAGCTCTTGAAGCCGCGATCCTTCTTTGCACTGTAATCCCACTCTCTGTCCACGATTCGGAATGCAATGTCTTCGTACGGAGGTCCCGCAATGAAACGGATGAGGCACGTGTCCTCCTCCCCTGCAGCTGCAAAGGACTCTCCCCTTTTCCGGCCGTGTTCTCGAATAATCTTGAAGGTGGGTGCCTTGGTCTTGTCGATCAGCTCAGGGTAGAAGATGTTGAACTTGTAGCCCTGAACGACCTTGGGCGGCGGGTTGTCGTGGTCGTAATGAGTCTGGTTGTACTTGTTCCATTCGTAGCCCATCTGAACACGGTTGAAGTACTTGGGCTTTCTCGGCCGGTGCTTGTCTGCCCACTGGGGCTTCGAGCCACTCGGCACAGTCTCCTCGGCCGTGAAAATCTCTTCGTCTTCGCCGATGCCACGAGCGACCTCGCGGTCATAGAGAGCCTTGGTAGCCTGGGAGAAGTCTTCGTTGCCGGTCTGCGCAAAGCGAGCCGTTCCTGGTGGCGCGCCACCCTGGAGTGCTGATGAAACAGACACTGCCTTTGTTTCGGCCCTAACAGGCTCAGATGACATGTTCCTGACTGCTGCAGGTCCGGAAATAGACTCGGCTTGCAGGGCCTGCTGCCCCAGAGCCTTTGCCTTGTCAGGATCCTGCAGCTTGAGCATGTCGGCCTTGCTCTCGCTGATTGCCTCGCACACCTTCCTGAGCTTCGCCTTGGCCTTCCAGACAAGCAGGCTGCGCAGAAGCTGCTCCCAGTAGTCGACATCGATGTCGTCGTTGGAGCGAAGCTTTGCCTTGATCTGGGACTCGAGGGCCTCAAGCTGCTCGTAGGTCTTGGGGCGCAGGATCTTGTCGACGTCGTCTGACACTGTGCTGACGACCCGAGCGTCTGGGCCCTGGGGTTTCAGTTTCTGCCGCCTGTCTGCACAGATTGTTTGCAACGACTTCCAATATTCGCGGCTACGGCCGTTGGTCTCGAGGGTGTGGTAGGACGTGATGTCAGAATCCAGCTCTTTCAGCTGTGATTCGTCGAGGCCCTGCAAGACGTCCTCTGGAGAGGAGACGCTGAGATGCAGGTCGGCATCGTCATCGTCGAATACGTCGCGATCGGTATCGATAAAGCGGAGATTGAATGCGAGGAGATCAATGGGCTTGGCACGGCCTTCCCGAACCCGAATGTCTGCCTTCTTCTTGGCCTGTTTCAAGACGAAGTTGTCTTCGTCGGCTACAAACTGGCGGGACTGCTCGTCCTGGGTCATGTAGCTCGAGCTCGTGTTGTTGTTATTCTGACGTGACCTCGAAGACGGGGGAGGATTGGAGGGCTTTGAGATGCGATTATTGGAGTCGCGCCGGGGGGAGGTGATGCTTCTTTCGCGTTCACGGTCTCTGCGACTGGGGGATCTGCGCCCAGAGTTAATCATAGCTCTGCGACCCGGGTCCATGTTTGCGTCGATCGTAAGGTTGAGGCGTTGATGCGGGTTGTCAAGTAAGGAGGATATTCGTTGTCGTTAAAGGTGAAAATGGGAAAAGATGGGATGAATGGAAGCGGCATCACATCGTCGGCGCCTGCTTGACCGCGGAAGAAGCTTATCGTAGATTCCCACAGACGTCAGCGCGGCTTATCGGCACGTGATGCATACCGAGGCTGACCGGGACCCACCGCCTTCTGATCTTCCAGACCGGCCCTTACCGAGAATCTGGGATCCCTCACCGAGCAGCCCCCCAAGACGCCCTCTGCCGAACCAGTCACAGCGCTGTTTCCGACGATGCCCCGCTAAAAGATCGGAATCTGGTCTCAAAGCCCCACTAGTCCAGGGCCCCGGGACGCTAAAGCTCAACGGGAGCGCAGATGCACGTCCAGATGTGCCGATTTCAGGAACATGATGACGCACAAGACATCGGCCGATCGCAAGCTCTTCCCCAGCTTAATGGCATCGCCCTCTCCTGGAGCTCCCAGCGAGCTCAGGGAAGTTTATTGCAATGTAACGAACGCACTTGCCTGACCTAAGATAGAATTGATCGCGTTTCACCCACTGGCTGTCCCACGTCATTCCACCTACCTCCATGCTCCTCTGTCGCGTCTTGCTGCCCAGCAACACGCGTCTGACAACCACTGCATTTTCTGCTTCTATTACTTCTGGCCTTTACTCTACACCATTGGCTACCTGTGTTACTACCAGATACAGGCATTTCTTCACGACAATGCCGCCCAAACAGAAGCGCAAGTCTGCGGCTACGGCCGAGCCCAGCGACTCGGGACGCAAGAGGACAAAGACGGAGCAGAACGGCAGCGCATCTTCCGACCCGTTACGCCAGCCGCATCCTTTCCACAAGGACGCCGAGAAGCATGGAATCGTTCTTCGAAAGTTCTATCCTCACGAGATGAGCAACTATCGGGCCCGCGCCTACGTCAATGACGAGATTCCACGGCCTATCGAAGAGCTGACCGCCGCCCTCGAGGAGACGTCCAAGGCCCGCAAAGCCGCCAAGCCAAAGGATGCCGTGGTACATTGGTTCAAGATGGATCTCCGCACGACGGACAACCGGTCACTGTCTCTTGCCAGCGAGAAGGCGAAGGAGGCCGGGGTCCCGCTGATCGCCATGTACATCATCAGCCCGCAAGACTTCGAGGCTCACCTCACAGCCCCTATCCGCGTTGACTTCATGCTGAGGACCCTGCATGTCCTAAGGGAGGATCTTGCCAAACTCGATATCCCACTCTATGTCGAGACCGTTGAAAAGAGAAAGAGAATTCCCGACAGAATCGCCGAGCTCATGGACCAATGGGGAGCCAGCCACTTGTTTGCCAATATGGAGTACGAAGTGGACGAGCTCAGACGGGAGGCCAAGATGGTTCGCACGTTTGCGGACAAGGGCCTCTCATACGAGGTCTTGCACGATACGTGCGTAGTCCCGCCAGGGCAGTTGACGAGCGGATCCGGCAAACAGTACGCCGTCTACTCTCCCTGGTTCCGCGCCTGGGTGCGCCACGTCCACGAGAACTTGGACCTTTTAGAGCTCTACGACCCCCCCGCAAAAAACCCAGCGACCGCGCGAAAGAAGTTTGGGGAGCTGTTCAACACGGAGATCCCGGAAGAGGTGGAGGGCAGGACCTTGAAAGACGATGACAAGAAACGGTTTATAGCTTTCTTCCCGCCGGGGGAGCACGAGGCACGGAGCCGTCTGGAGAAGTTCTGTGAGGAAAAGGTTGGCCAGTATCACAACAAGCGCAACATCCCCTACGACGCCGGGACCTCGACTCTCTCAGTGCACCTGGCCAGTGGAACCATTAGCTCGAGGACGTGTGTGCGCTACGCGCGAGACCGGAACAAGACCAAGAAGCTGGACGCGGGCAACGAGGGCATTCGAGTGTGGATCAGCGAAGTGGCGTGGCGAGACTTTTACAAGCACGTCCTGGTGAACTGGCCCTTCGTGTGGTACGTTGAGTATCCTCCCATTGAACAGAGACGTCATGATCGCTGACCGGCTCCCTCCAGCATGAACAAGCCCTTCAAGCCCGAGTACGCAAACATCGAGTGGTCTTACGACATGGATGACTTCAAGGCATGGTGCGATGGCAAGACGGGCTTCCCCATCGTCGACGCCGCGATGCGCCAGATGCACGAGATGGGCTGGATGCATAACCGATGTCGCATGATCGTCGCCTGCTTTCTCGCAAAAGACCTGCTCATCGACTGGCGCATGGGCGAGCGCCACTTCATGGAGAACCTGATTGACGGCGACTTTGCCTCGAACAACGGCGGCTGGGGCTTCTCCGCGAGCGTGGGCGTTGACCCGCAGCCGTACTTCCGCATCTTCAACCCACTCCTACAGAGTGAGAAGTTTGACCCTGACGGCGACTACATCCGGAAGTGGGTGCCTGAGCTTAAAGGAGTCAAAGGAAAGGCCATCCACGACCCGTACGGTCGCGGCGCTG
This sequence comes from Colletotrichum noveboracense, assembly GCA_026319125.1. Lineage (NCBI taxonomy): Eukaryota > Fungi > Ascomycota > Sordariomycetes > Glomerellales > Glomerellaceae > Colletotrichum > Colletotrichum noveboracense. The sequence goes on from JANUHK010000129.1 coordinate 86,838, forward strand.
GGGCGCAGGCGAAGAAGGCCGGTTATCCTGAGCAGATGGTAGAGCACAAGGGGTGTCGCGAGCGGGCGTTATCAGCTTACAAGCGCGGGCTGGATAGAGACGACTTGTAGAATACAGGCCCACGGGACTTCATTACGGTCTACATCTGTACTATTACTTGCAACAGCTGGCAGGCATCCGGACAAGAATGCAACTGCTTCTGCGGAATGAGGCTCATATCTCCAGTTACGGGAAACATGACCTGCATGCTGTTGGCCCAATAACTGTGCGGGCCTTTTTGAACTTAAAGTCATTCGTCGAGTGGAGCCTTGATGTCGGACTCGTTCGACTACATGGTAGACAGTGAGTCACCGTCAGAACCATCTGACATCTGTCCTGGGCTCTTCAAATATCCGCAACTTGCTGATTGACCTATTGCCAAACGTTGAAAGACGTGACTACGAGCGACTACCCAGGCCACAGCAGTCTACATGATCTGGGTCGCCACGCTTTGAAGACGTTAACAAGGTGCAACTCTCACAGCCTCAAATTCTGCTTTGCTACACCTCGGGGAGACTGTTTCCGGCATCTGCTTTCAGGGTGGTAGCACCAGACGCGCCCATCAACTGCAGCCCCAGGCGCCAAGAAATGAAGTCTCCGATGGCTTGCATTTTCAACGTCGAGTCACAGTGAAGCCAATCATCTCAGTCCAAGCGGTTCAGACTGTGATCTTTGAGTGAGTCTCGTGACATTCACCTCGCCTCTGCTCACTCACGCTCCATCCGACCAGGATCGCGCCAGGAACCAAAGGCCCTTGATGCCGAAAATTGCCCTTCCTGACAACACTGCGATTTCATTTCGCCCATACACGTAACTGGTGGAAACGCCAACAAAGCCCAATCAAAAAATCTTCGGTACCGAGTGATGCTCGAGTCGTAGTCATGTGTCCCCCGACGTGCCGTCCGATGGCCCGATGCAACCTCGGAGGCTCACACTCCGGCACGACCAACATCCTTAAAAATGATTCTTCACCTCAATAACTGCCCCCGTTCGACCGCTCTCGGAAATGACCTCCCCGCCCATTGGTCGCATCCGCTAGCGGTCACCTGCTTGCCGGCCCCGGCACATGGGCTAATCCCAGCGAACCGGTCCGACGTTGCCTGTTCGCTCATCCACGCCAGCAATGACAAATGCGGCTCCAGATATCCCGGGACTCGAAAGAGAAGTTATACCGGGGGGTGATCCCTGATCGTGACCGTGGTTCAACGGCTTCAACAGCCGACAGGATGGGGTCCATACATACCCCTGGGACGTTCATATTGGGACGGTTCTTGCCGAACCGGCGGCCAACCGGAAGGAACAAGCGACCCCACGGGGCTTCAGAGAAGATGATGTTAGAATAGGAATGGCGCCACGGAATGGAGGGTTCCATGAGACTGCGCGGCCAGAGGGGGAGGGGCATCTTGGCGACGGACCCCAGATATATAAACAACCATAGCCAAGGCTAGCTGCCGAGACACTGCCCTCTCTGCATCCCTCAAGTTCAACCACGATACCAAGCCCAACATGAGGTCTCTCATCGCCCTTGGCGCTCTCGTCAGCGGAGCAGCCGCGCAAGCCGGCGCCTACGCTCAGTGCGGCGGCTCTGGCTGGACCGGAGCGACCACCTGCGTCTCCGGGTACACCTGCACCGTCTCCAACCAGTGGTACAGCCAGTGCCTTCCCGGGTCCGGCTCCAGCAACCCGCCGGCCTCGACGACCTTGGCGACCTCCGTCAAGCCCACTTCCACTGCGGCCCCTGGTGCCGGCAGCTGGAGGTGGTTCGGCACCAACGAGGCCGGCGGCGAGTTTGGCGAGAAGACGCTTCCCGGCACATGGGGCAAGGAGTTCATCTTCCCCGACCCTGCCACCATCACCGTAAGTAGTCTTCTACTTCAAGTCTGGGCCATGTCTGTGTACTTACAAACCGAGTAGACCCTCCGCGGGCAGGGCTACAACACCTTCCGCGTGCAGTTCAAGATGGAACGCCTGACCCCATCCGGCCTCACAGGCGCCTTCAACACCGCCTACCTTGCCAACTACACCGCCGTGATCAACCACATCACTTCCAGCGGTGGCTGGGCGGTGCTGGACCCGCACAACTACGGGCGCTTCAACGACGCCATCATCACCGACACGGCGGGCTTCCAGACGTGGTGGAAGAACTTCGCGACGCAGTTCAAGGGCAACGACCACGTGATCTTCGACACGAACAACGAGTACAACACGATGGACCAGACGCTGGTGCTCAACCTCAACCAGGCGGCGATCAACGGCATCCGCGCCGCGGGGGCGACGCAGTACATCTTTGTGGAGGGGAACCAGTGGTCCGGGGCGTGGTCGTGGACGACTGTCAACGATAACATGAAGGCGTTGACGGATCCGCAGAATAAGATCGTGTACGAGATGCATCAGTATCTTGATTCGGATAGCTCTGGCACGTCAGATGCTTGTGTGTCGACTACGATTGGCGTTGAAAGAGTGACCGCGGCGACGACCTGGCTGAGGCAGAACGGAAAGATTGGTATCCTGGGAGAGTTTGCCGGTGGCGCGAACACGCAGTGCCAGACTGCTGTGAAGGGCATGCTGGATTACCTCAAGGCTAACAGCGACGTGTGGACTGGTGAGTCTGGACACTTTCGGACACTTTTGGACGCGAGACTAACGAAGCAGGTGCCCTGTGGTGGTCTGCCGGGCCTTGGTGGGGTGACTACATCTATTCTTTCGAGCCTCCCAGCGGTACGGGATACAAGTACTACAACAGCTTGCTCAAGACGTACGCTCCTTGAGAGACTGGTCGTAGAGGCGGGTCTTGGTGAGACGAAGTCAATCTGGTAATCTCACGATTTCAAGAGACAAGGAAAAGAAGTTTAAGCTTCATGACTGTTCATTTCAACTACTTCACTGTACATATTCAGCCCGTATATACTCCATCCTGTTTGTCGGATTTATCGTGTGTTTCTCTTACGTGTGAAGTTTGAGGTGACCCTCCCATAGATCATGAACCCAAATACGGATGGATCAGAACTTGGATGATTGTAAACAACGCTGGATATCAGTTGTAAGGCTAGATGGGGATTGATTTATTCGCTCCGGGCAGACCGGACATGGCCTGGTGGACCGGCCCCGGCCCACAAATACCGGAACGGGTGCCGGCCGTGTGGGTCACATTGGCGATAAGCCAAAAGCACAAGTTTGGTGCCTTTCATTGTGACATGATGAGAAATTAGACATTATCAAAGTGTTCTGTGTAATGGAAACAATAGAGTTGCGCGTCTAATGAAACAGACCGTCATTGCAGATTCCCCCGGCCGACAAAGTCAAGCATGAAGTTTGCGCCGCGTCGATCTCCGTGATCAATCTATGCGATATCTGTGCGAGTGAGTCGTCTAAAGCTCTCATGGATCGAAGCTCCCTCAGGCCCGTCACAAATATCAGGAAACTTTCCAACGTGCGTAAACGCTCCTTATGCCAGTCAAGGGCATATGCTCTCCCCTCCAGGCACTTGAGAGCCGTGATCGTTTTAGTTGCCTTCCCGCGTATGTGGTAGTACTGATCGACAAGCTCTCTGGCATCCGAGTCCATCTGAGCTAGATCCCTTGATACATCATCGCAAATTTGACTGCCTCGCTGCAAGTCTCCAGCGGCCTTTGCGAGGCGCTCCCTATTTTGTCGAAGAGGGTCAGCTTCCGCTTCCATCAATAAACGTTGATGCGCTCCATGTTGTGTGTAGAATTTTGACTTGGCAATGTGACGACTGGAAGATCCAAAATCAGCTGTTGATACATGTTTCTATGAAAATATTGATTTACCTGATTCTCCGACGGGAGAATGCCGTCAATGCTCTTGCTAGCAGACCTTCAACTTGAAGTTCGTCTACAGCATCAATAATCTGCGGGAGTGATCAGTAGTTAAAACTCTTCCAGATTGTAGGGCTGCCTTTCTGGCAAGTTGAGGCTTACTATTTGATGCTTGGCCATGCGAACCTTTCGATCACTGGCACGATTCAAAATCGGCCGTATCCGAGCTTCTGCCTCAACTTCAATGGTTGCGAGCTGTTGAACCACAGCTTGCTGTTCTGACCATGTGTTGCTACTCTCTATAACGATGTTATCTCGTGTTGTATCGTTATTGTCTTTCAGACGTGTGACGTGGCACAGCACTGCAGTATTACCGTGCGAGAAGCGCTGCGCATCGCTGGACAATGACTCTGCGTTCTTGAGAGCATCCCCAAGCGTTTTAATCACCGAGTTAACATTAGTTTGTGAATGAGAGACCGATGTCACGCCTTGCCTTTGCATTAGCTAATAGATCAATAGTAACATGGTAGGCTCGACTAACTCCGATTGGGAGACCAGCTGGAGACGGGGCTCGCCCGCGTAACTGCGTCACGAAATCGCTTGAGATACTGTCATCGTTGACCCGTAGTTAGCAGAAGTCAATAGCGATCCGTTCTTGATCCTTACTGAGACCGAAGGTTGAACAGTCGGGCTCTCTTGTAGCGACAGGATATCAATGACGGTCGCGAAATTTCCCAACGACGTTGTAACATCCGCTTCAACACTCCGTTGCCTCTGGCACAAGTTATTGTAGCGGAGTTGATGCTCTTTAGTCTGTGTGAGAATGACGTCGCGAGATGCTTCCAGTCGAGTTGCTTGCTCCAGCAAAACCTTTGATTGAGTGGCCATGCTGAAGATCAATATTTTGGTGTCGATCGGGTCGAGACGGCCGGGGGAGCCTTGAAGCTCCAAAAAGCTGATTGGGAGTAAAGGAGGCCACGAGAGCTTCTAAGATCAAGCGACACACAAGTTCAACAGCGTGGCTGAGATGGTTCGGCCTAGAAAGTGAACAGCAGCCTGCATCATGCAAGCAGTTGAAAATGCAGACGAGGAGGGGATCCAGGCTTTACGAGGCCAAGACAGCCATCGTAACAGGAGACCTGGCAGCCCGCTTGTGCGCCACCAGGCGGCCTCAACGGACGCATGCGAAGCGGTGTGGGTGTCTTGGTTGAGCGAGCAATGTGCATTTTTGACCAGATCAGCCTCTCCCTTCAGACTTTTCAGCTGGCTTTGCGGGATTCATTTTGCGTCCCATCTTCTCCCGAAATCGGAGATCCTTCAAGAGCGTTCACAAAACTTCAATCCTTAATCTTCCCAACGTAGCATGCCGCAATTTCTGGGCAAAACTTTCGAAGATATCTGTGGCGAAGTACCGCGAGAGCAAATATTACCATAGAAAAAAGCAATACGTCGAACAAATTCAGGCAGTTCAATGGCCACATCGGAAAAGAATTCTACGCCTGTTATTGGTAAATGTTGGACAGCCATTCAAAGGCAATCAGGCTCGGTGACCTTAGTGAAACATCAACAGGCATTTGGGCCGTCATTCTCGGCTGAGATCTTGCCTCCCTGCAGTCGTCAGCTTACATGCATTGATTTTGAGGCTGGCGGATTGGTCCGGCCATGAGCGCCTGCGGCGAGAGGGCTGCAGTCGGCTGGAACGTCTCGGATGCCTCACTCAAGCCTGGTTCTATAGATCAGGCTGCAGGACGCCTTACTCATGGAAGGTGTAATTTAGACATGACCACAGATGTGCTTCTGAACTTCTGTCATTTTGAAACCACTGCAAACTTCCTAAAATGTGTCTAATTTCCTTCTTCGTTTCTCAGATTCGGATTCTTGTGTATTATTGTCTATCAAGTCCACTATCCGCGGATCTCAGCCAGAGACCGCGCCGTAGCACTCAACCTTATCCCAACCACTCAAAGCTTTCATTTGGTTTGGCCAGGGGGTAACCATGGCAGTCAGCATTATGCCGTCCAACGACGAGCTCAAAAATCTCGTCACCGAAATCACTAGAGACATCAATATGAGCTTGAAGCAGACTGGGTCAATTCCCGAAATCTTGAGCTCGGGACCATGGACAATTAACTACCTGAAATCAACTCCGCCTGTTGGCATACTCCCCTCATATCTTGCAAAGGGAATTGAAGCCCAAGAAAGGGAAGCCATTCAAGCACATCGAGTGAGCTCATAACGACTCTATCAAACAAGCAAACGCTAAAGGTGATGGTGCTTCCACACAGATACGATAATCTATCCACTGCCATCGTTCAAGTTGTCAACCACGCCATGGGCGCATTTCACAAGGCTCACAGCAACATGACTGGTGTGCAAATGCAAGCTAGAGCTCTATTCGGCAATACCGGCTTGGTGAGTGGTCCTGTCACCGTATCGAGCAAATGGCTCCAAATCTACATCGTGCTAAGCAATCATGCAGGCGCAAGACATCCTCATGTATTTACAGAGTCCCGATGGGGGTCAAAGTGCTGTGTATGCTCTGGGAGGGCTCAAGAACGGCATGGAACGTTGCGGTGACTACATGGGCGAGGTTTGTATGGCGTTTGATGACGTTATTGAGACTGCTGGAGAGCTCAATCTTGCTTTGACCGCAGAATCGGGTGAGGCATCCGGTATCCCCAAATTCTCCAGACGGTTTTCTGACACACAAACAGCTGCCAACGAGAGGAAGAAAGCTCGGACCGCGGTCGATCAAGAAACACAGACTTTCGACATCGAAGTCCAAAAGTACTTCCTCGAAGAGCACAAGAAACAGCTTGAAAAAGGAGAACAAAGCTTGAAAAAGGCTCAACGGGACTTCAACAAGACAAGCAAACACTCAGGTTAGTTTTGATGAGCAGAGAACAAAATTAGTAACTAACAAACCTCCAGAGCTCAAGGTGCTAGGTTTCAAGACGCTCTCGGACATTCAAGGCTTCTTCTCCGGAACGTTAGGCGCCGCGGTCAACATCGTGAAAGAGTCGCCAAAAATTGCCCTAACTGGTCTCCAAGCAGCGGGAAACTTTGGAAACATACTGTCTGGAGGAGGGGGTATACTGTGCGGAGAAGACAGAGACTCGAACTCTGGAAACCAGGCTGCAAGCCCAAACGCAGCCATACTCACTTCTGACCCGTCATTGCAATCTGCCGACGAAATCGAATCGCAGATGTCACGACTGCGAAACATTTTCGAAGAAAACTTCTTGGCGTGCTGCAGAGCGGAGAAACAGAGGAGTTGCGTGACTGCATTGTGCAGATGAAGGAGATGAACGCCAGACTTATTGGAAGTCCCCACTCCCAGTTGGCGGCGGGGATCTTGCAGGACGGCATCAAACTTGGAGAAGTGGTCCTTGCCATCCAGCCAACGGCTTTTTCCATCGACCCTGAGAGCCAAGAATGGAAGAAAAAGCTGAGAAAATGGCACGGGCAAATTGACGACATCCGTGGCCCACTCCCGCGATTGAGAGCTGCCGCAGCGACACAAGTCGGCCAAGGATTTGGGAACACCACGTCATCATCACCAAGCGACTTGAATGGTATCACCATGCAGTCGCTAATGGAAAGGCGACAAAACAAGCTTTTGATGATGGAAACAGCCATGAAGAGTGCCCAAGACAATGTACAGAGAATCACTCGTCGGAACCAAGCCACACAAACCAAGATGATCCAAATAGCCCATCGGATGAAACAACTTAATTACTCGAAAGGCGATCTCGAAGATGCCTCGAAAGTTCTCTCGGAGGCTATAGATGTGTTGTTCATGATCAAAAACGGCTTCAACAAGATCAAACACACCTTCGAGTTTCTCGCCAAATACATCGACATCCTCGTCAATGGCAATACAGTTGCACGCCTTACATACGCTATGGAAGCTGCAAAAGATCGAACGAGCCCCGGAGACATGTTGTGCTACCAGATCCAGGCGCGAACCATCGTGGACAGGGTGCTACAGATGAGAGGTCACTTCATGTTCATCTACGATATGTCCAAACTGTACTCGGAAATTTCCCAAAGCTACATTATGCCATGTATCGACCAAATGGCAATCCTCAAAGTTAGCAAGCTCAACACTGCGGATCGGCAGGAGAAAGAAAAGGCCTGCATCGATGAATTCACAACCAAATGTAGCGAGGAAATCATTAAAAGAGCACAGAAAGAGATGGAGACTTTTCAGCAAGAGATGACTGCGCGTTGCGAGGAGATCCGAGAGGATTCCAGATTGCAAGGGCTTGACAGGCTGGTCAGTCAGTCGCATCGGGACGCCATTCAAGACGCAACGAAACAAGCGAGTGGCAGAATGATCGAGAAAGAAACTGCTCGAATTCAAGGCCTGGAAAAGGTGATTGATAAGTCGTCGGAAACAATCTTCAACGATACATGTTTTGACTAGTTCTTGGGTAGAATTCGCGTTGCTTGGTCAGACTTCTAATATACAACATGACATATTACTGTGCAATCATTAATGAAAGAATTTGTGCTAGCAGAACCATCCTTCAGCCACAGAATGAGGTGCCCGAGGGCATTGAGAGCGAGGCTGTCGTCACCGGACGTGGAGCGGTGCTCGGTTGATCGGGGACGACCCGCTACGGGACGGAGCCGACTCCCGGAAAATGATGGGCGGGTACGTGCATCTGCCAGCTGGTCCAACTGTCAACCCAGAGAAGCGGCATTGCCATAAGAACTCTGAAATAACGATTTTTTCCTACAAAGAGGATGCCCATAGGAAAGCTGGAATTCCTCAGGAACGACAGAGCGACGTCTCTTGACCAAATGAACGGCTGCGATTTCATCCCTAATTCCAATCAACAAATCCCAGGCAGGACATGCGCCATTGAATGATGTGGCTGAACTGAATCGCATCAGCCAAGCCTTTTTTGCTGGCCTTCAGTGGCTTCAAGGTGCCAAGGGTGTTGCTTAGCTTCGTGTAAGCGAGTTGAGCCAAGCACAGCGTGCCTGTCGACAGTTGCACCAGCCGACCGTGACTGACGTCACAACACCACCAACACTTGGCAGAGAGCGTGCTGTCGCGATTGTCTCTTGTCGTCAGGTACGACCTTACCTAGGCAGAATGAGCAGGATGACTGTGATTGCCAAGACTTGGGCGAAGGCCTGGGAAGGAGGACATGATCAAAGGCTTCGGCCTTTATCATCTGCGTCTGCCTTCTCGCTGTATGCTCCTATCGACATCCCAAACCACTCCATCGACCAGCTCGCCTTCATTTCCCAGAGGCCATCTGCAGCTCCCTCGCTGGTGCGCGAGCAGTTCTTGTTGATTCCTTGAGGATCATCATCTCCAACAAAATGGCGGGCTTCAACTTGTTTGGTCGTCGGCGACACAACCCTGAGACCCCTCTTCCCACCCATCGCCGGCGAAGCAGTGACGAGACCAAGATCAACGAGCGCTGGCACCGCGGTGAGCCGTATTCCATGGCTCACCGACCTTCTTTCATGCTATGGCTCAAAGTGACGTGGCTCGATATCTTGACGATGATAGCTATGGGCGCCATCGCTTTAGGTGTCAGTACCGCACGCGACCCCAACATCTCCAATGACGGCTGACATGTGACTTGCAGGTATTTCGAGCCCATCCGCCTGCGCACCGGCTGTTCCCTGTCACTTTCGAAGACGGCGAGGTCGTGTATCCTCAGTTCGCCTACCCTGCCATCCCGCAGTACATTCCCAGCCATGCTGCAACTGCGCTTGGCGTCGGCGTCCCGATACTGGTCATACTCCTCTGCCAGATTCGGATTCGCTCGTTCTGGGACGTCAACAACGGTATCATCGGCGTGCTCTATGCTCAACTGGGATCGGCCGTGTTCCAGGTCATGATTAAATGGTTGATTGGTGGTCTCCGCCCAAATTTCCTCGAGGTTTGCAAACCCGACATCAGCAAAGCCTCCCAACCAGGTGGCAATGCGACTGGTCTCGACGGCACAGGCTATGGTGGTATCATGTATACCTACGACATTTGTACCACCGAGATGGGAGGTTCCCTTTCTAACGCATTGGAATCATTTCCATCGGGGCACACGACATCCATGTTTGCCGGCATGGTGTATCTGTACCTCTACCTCAATGCCAAGCTCAAGGTGTGGTCCAACTACCACCCATCCATGTGGAAGCTGATCCTTACCTACGCCCCCATCCTCGGCGCCACACTCGTGGGAGGCTCCTTGACCGTCGACCAGTCCCACAACTGGTACGACATCTTGGCCGGCGGCTTGATCGGTACGATGTTCGGTTTCTCGTCATACCGAATGGTGTATGCCTCGATCTGGGACTGGCGTTTCAACCATATTCCTCTCCACCGTAAGATGCCCCTCGAATACGATCTCGACTCTTTCGGCGACGGTCTGGTCGCCACCCGTAAGGCAGGCTGGGGCAAAGGACAGGGAGGAAAGCCCTACGGTACCGACAAGACGGTAAGGACCCGGTACAGCACTAGCAGGGACGGTCGTGGAGTTGGTGTTCCCCGTAAGGCGGTGACATCGCATCATGATAGGGCAAACCGTCGTCCTTCAACCGGTGAGATGGTATAATGGGTCCGAAGTATGGAGTTTTGGTCGACACAGCTGCGATACCCGTACGAAGTTACAGCATGTTTTCATTGGATACGCTATGTGACGAGCGAAAACGAAAAAAGGCGAGGATTTGTCTCAATCTTACTTAATACTTGCTCAATTAATGTTATTCGAAATATGTTTCATTCAAAGCGTTGACCGCCGGCAGTCTCGAGTCCTGATCGTCAAACTCTGATGAGTTTCTCTTGGCTCGAGACCTAAGCTTCAGGTACAGGACATTGGCTTTCGGCGCACGCTCATAGAATGTACTGCTATCATATGCGTGGGATGCTATGGAATACGGTGGCTTCGGCTTCCGAAGCGAAGAGTCGCTTCGTCGTCGACTTTCGGTCTGATGCCCGATGGGTCACTGCACTCCACATCCAGCACTGCCTTGTGTGTGAAAAAATCCATTATGAAAGTTTAAAAATAGCTATAGCTTTACCTCAAACATGCTGCCCGCATGGCTTTCGCCCAGGAAACGTCGAAACAACAGACCCAGCACGTCAAGTTGCCGTTCTAGTCTGAAGTCTATGGCAGCTGTCACGAAAGGCCAAGCGACGTTCGTATGAAGAGATTTGACAGCATCTTTGGCGCCAAACCTTGGGGTCTGAATCATTGTCAAGACATGTGCGCTCTCGATGCGAGGAGCGTCTCGTAGTAATTGAACGCCTTCGCGAGTCAATCCTGAGGCGGCTGCATGAAGACTGACGATTCTTGGCGTGCACAGCAATTCTTGGCACTGAACTCTATGAAGATCAGTCAGCGTTGCTGTGCGGCCCCCCTGAGAAGATGAGCATCGGTCAACTGATGGTTTGAGAGTCAGTCTTTTGACTGCCCGAAAACTCTAATAGGGGCCAAACAAACATGACTGAAAATCTCCTTGCTCAGAGTTCACGGGAGTCAACCGCAACTTTTGACAGAGATATACATCAATGATCCTCCAACTTGTCGTCTAACCAGACTTATTTCTTGTTCATTTTTAGCTTAAAATAAGGTGTCTTTTAGTCGGACGGAGACAAGACGAAGGCCGCCTGTAGAAGTCTCCAGTCCGGAGCCCCGGATCCATCAGATCTATCAACTCCACGCCCGCCCGCCTCGTCTGTAGCGAAAAGAACGGCGAGAGCGCCGCACGGTCAGCCCCCAGCCCCGTGCGACCCGAGAACTCCGGGATCCGAGGACCAACAACAACCCTGTCCCGAGTTCCCGGGTAGATGAACTGGCTGCTCCAAGCTTTTTTCTTTTCCCCCTTCCAGAAAACCCGCCAGTACGGTGACAGAGATTGAGGGACTGCCAAGAGCGTACGACTCGAAAGTCTGTCGTGCCCAGGCCATTAGCTGGTTTGACTTATGATGTGCAGAAGCCGCACGGCATCCCTTATATGAAAATCATCTTATGCCCCTCCGGCAGGCGGGATGAACTGCGTGGTGCTTTTTGGTCCATGTCGTCGGATGGCGCTCCCGCTCGAGCTGTCATCCTGGGGAGGACCAACATATACCAGACTGCCCCATATGGGCGACTGGAGGTGCTTCTTCGGGGCAGTTCCACCGTCGAACGCGGGTTAGCCCAGTGTGACGCTCGCAGTTGGGTTTAGAGTAGTTGCTACCATGCCCACGAAGAAGTCTTATTTCCCCTTGGGCCAATGAATCTGACGCTGGAACACATGTCGGCGGTGGATATCCCACAGATTCTAGCGAGGGGAATTTCGCAGGCCGTTGATCCATCATTTACACCAGATAGTGGAGAGGCTGGGCAGTCATCGATATACTAACCCGCGTTCGGTGGGATGCCGCTGGGGGTTTCGTAGATGGGAAGTCCACCTCTTTGCAGGGGACTCTCAGATGCGATGAACGGATAACACTACTCTAATCTCAGTAGACTACAAGAAATCATGGTTATATGTAAGCCTGCTTCATCACCCTCCATCTCATCATGTTTCTTTTCGGCAGGCCTCATCGCCAAACAGTTTCTTTCATTCAACCTTCAATAACCTTTTCCCTTTCTCCTTTTCGAAGTTTTCTACTTCTTTCACCAACCTTAGGTTACCAGTTCCAATAACCATTACCGTCATCCAACACAATTTTCACAATGGCGTCCAGGCTGGTCCTTTTCACCCTTGCCGCACTGGCTGCTGCGAACCCCATCAACCCTGGTGGTCGTGACGCCGAGCGGCCGGCCCGCAGACACATCGGCGGCGTCGGACACCTCGCCCGCGCCGTGATGGCGCCCCAGCAGGCCAAGGTCGAGGTCCGCTTCGCCGGACCTGGGGGCAGCGGCCCAGGCAACAACGGCTCTTGCGAGGACGGCGGCAGCGACGTCGGCTCCAAAGCCGATCCCTCCACGGATAAGTCCAAGGATAAGTCCAAGGACAAGACGAAGGACAAGAGCAAGGACAAGAGCAAGGACAAGAGCAAAGATAAGAGCAAGGATAAGAACAAAGACAAGGGCAGCGGTTCCGGGTCTGGATCTGGATCTGGATCTGGGGGCAGCAAGTCCGGCGGCAGCTCCGGCGGTGGCGGTTCTAGTTCTGGCGGCGGCGGCGGCGCTTACCTTGGAGGAGGCGGATCTTCGGCGAACAACGGCACAACCCCAGGAGGTGGTGGCGGCAGCAGCGGCGGTGGCGGCGGACTCCAAAAGACCTTCCCCACACCCGCCGGCACCGAGAACCTCTCTGCAGTCAAGAAGATCACCGGCGCTTTTGACGGAGGCATGAAGCTGTACGACCGCGTCCCGAGCACCTGCACCGGCGGCGAGGGAAACCGCAACGACGCCGCTTTCATCCTCGAGGACGGCGCGACGCTGAGCAATGCCATCATCGGAGGCGGTGCCGGCGAAGGTGTCCAGTGTGTTGGCAGCTGCACGCTCGAGAATGTGTAAGTAATCCAAGTCACCCCCATCACCCTGACCTTTTGGACTGACGTAATCCCGCAGCTGGTGGGACAAGGTCTGCGAAGACGCGGCCACCTTCCGACAGACGGGCGGCAAGTCGACGGTCCGCGGCGGCGGCGCCCGCGGCGGCTCGGACAAGGTCTTCCAGCACAACGGCGGTGGTGAGGTCGAGGTGATCGACTTCTACGCCCAGAACATCGGTCAGCTGTACCGCTCCTGCGGCAACTGCAAGGAGCAGACGGCGCGCACGTCGACCTTCACCAACATCTATGTCGACGGGGCCAAGACCATCGTTCACGTCAACGGAAACCTGGGCGACAAGGCGACTGTCAACGGAGCCTGCATTCTGGGCGGTGCTACTGTATGCAAGAACTCCAAGGGCGTGACCGGCGGCGGCGAGCCTGGGGATGCACCTAACGACCCTAACGTCTGCTCCGAGACCAATGTCAAGACTTCTGGCTGTTAATCAGCTCGCTTCATGAGGTAGCAGGACGCATCTGCTAGGTTCGGTTATGTATTGGGTACATGGTATATAGGGAGGGCATTGGCTTGCTGGATGTAGACTGGGTTTCTTGGGTCAGGGTTCTTCTAGCCGTACATACTTGGGCGACTGCTCTGTAGATTGTCCAATCAAGCACATATGTTTCTTCAGATCTATTGAAATGTTGAGTTGCGAAATATAGTCTCAAGAAATGGTGTCCTCGAGCAGTGAAAGTAAACCTCCGACAAGGTAAAAGCTCCCAGTAACCAACACGTTAATCTCTGAACCCCCGCCGCCAATGTTCTGTATGAAGTCGGTAGAATCCTCAATGGTAGGAACCACAAGTACCCTAGCGACCGGATCGAGGCGTCTCCAAGTCTCTGCCATCTCCTTCTGCGCCTGGAGAGTTTTGAGCTCTGCGGGGTTAACGTTGAAGTTGGTGAGATCTTCATCATCAGTGTCGGCGGCAAAGACCAAAGAATTATTAAACGGAGTCACGTACCAGATTTGGACTGTCGGGTTTTGAAGGTGATGTTGGTGCAGAACACAACATATCGAAACCTAGTCTTGTTGGTTTGATACAGGCTCTCGTGCACCACTTTCAGCAAAGCATGGGCATCTCTCGTGGACTGCTGATTGAAAATTAGTGCACACGGAAGGTTCCTACAGCAAATGATTAAAATTGGCGGGAGATGAAAGAGGAACAGGGCAACTCACGAGTACCGGGTGGCCGTGTCAAACCACCGACAAGCGACTTGGAGGCTTTGCTCATTATGAGCCCCATCTAGATGCCAGCGAATATTTCCCGTAATCTTTCTTTCGCATCTGCCCTTCCAGATCATGGTCTCCAATCCACGTTTAACCTGGCTTGGAAGATAATTACCATCCCATGAAATAGGTGCCCCCCATCTCTCAAGAATGGCCCCTGCCAAGTGGATAGCAAGGGAGGCGTTCCCCTTTTGAAAAGATTCGTCTGGATAAATGATGATCTCTCCAAGGCCCGGTACCGGGTTTATCTTCATCAGGTTTGCCCCTTTCTCGATTGCTCTGTCACTCAAAACCTTCATCGCTGCAGCGTCTTGACCTACGGTGAAAGCAGGGCACCCCCTTTTCATTATCCCCGCCTTATGCCATGCGATTTGCTCAATCGTGTTACCGAGAGTCTGTACATGATCTATTCCCAGCGTCGTGATGGCAACTGCCACCGGCTGATCGATGATATTTGTCGAGTCAAGCTCACCGCCAACTCCGACCTCATAGATGGCTGCGTCAACATTCTCTTGCATGAAGACGTGGAACGACATTAGAGTCAAGAATCGGAAGTAAGTCGGCTTTTCTTCATAACCCAGTTCCTGTTTTGCAGATAAAGCATCCCATACTTCGAAAAAGTATTGGGTGAAGAGCTCCTCTGAGATAGGCTCTGAGTTGATTCTTATTCGCTCTCGTACTGATACGAGATGGGGGGATGTGTAAAGACAAATCTTTCGTGGTGCGCTTGACTCGTTATGGAAGCTTCGAAGTATGGAATTCGTGTATGCGCACGTAGTCCCTTTGCCTTTTGTGCCGGCCACGTGGACGATGTTCATGCGGTTCAGATCGCGAGGCTCAATAGTCAGTCAGGATTCATCGACGGGGCTCTGGGATGATCACAGTATAGCCAAGACATCCAAGCCAGTACTTCATCTGCTTCAACGCGCCTCCATCTAGCTTCTGACCGTGACGCCGCCTTTCTTCCAGGGCTTTGTGACCCGACTGCGTCGAGTTCAACAGATTGATGGCATCCTTCAAACAGTCAGTCTTTCTACGCCTGCTAGTGTTGGGCTGGGAATTCTGGGGTAAATACCTCGTAGCTGCGCCTTGTAGCTTCCTTCACTGCCGGCATTTCCGAAGTTTAGAATGATGCAATAGTAGATTTTGATGATAAGCAAGGCACCAGCAACGCAACGGGATAGTATTTGTGTCAATCGTTTTTAGCGTCTGATAGCGTTTACTCTCATTTATGACCCAAAGATCCGGTTCCCTCAAGGGGCCATTCGCTCTAGGACAGACGATTGAAGTTGTCGTTAGTGATGAGGTAAGTGCCTCGTGTCGTCCGATGTACGCAACCTTGCGAACAGGAAACTTGTGCTTGTAGCACGGCAAGATAAGCCGTGCCCCTGGCACGTTCTCATATCTACACAACGAATCTCGGAGTTTCGGGCGTGAATCCGCTTACAAACCGGTTTGATACGGCATTCTCGGTCACAGCTCAGATCGTGCATCTCAATTTAGAGGTTATCACCGACCTACCCCCAACATGCCGCGACTCGGTGCCACACTCGTTCTTACACATCCCCGTCCTTCGGGCGACATTCCCCAGCCACCATTCCGGCCCCCGAGACATCCCGCAAGACCCGTTTGGTGCACCCGGGACAGTGCATAGTCGCAACACCGCAACCGCACCTTCATCTGATCCACATCTCCGGTTTCACTCACCACTGGACGCCGGATCTTCCCCAAACCCCCATCCGAGCTATTGCACAATCATCAACGTGAACTTAAAGGATGGATGCAGCTGCAAGATGAACATCCCCTGGTGTCTGCGGTTCTCAGCTCTGCAGCCCTCAAGTTAAAAACCTATTGCCCACGACACCACAAACTCGACGCCAAACCACCAATCTCACGTGTCAAACCTCCCCCATCTCAAAATGACCGACCTCAAAAACCTCCCCGAGATATACTGCCGCGCCTGGGCCTCGCGCGACCCAACCGCGCTCCTCGCCCTCTTCGCGCCCGACTCCGTCATGACCGACCACGGCGCGCAGATCCACGTGCCCTTCGCCTTCCTCGAGCGGCACCACAAGCACTGGAACGGCGCGCACGACGACTTCGCGGTGTGGCTCGACCCGCAGTACCCCGTGTACTGGGCGCAGCTCGACGACCAGGGCAACGGGTACTGCAGCTTCCGGACGGTCAACAAGGGCGTCTTCGTCAACGACCTCGGGCGGCGCAAGGCGACGGGGCTGCCGTTCCAGTACTCGGGCGTGATCGATCTGAAGCTGCGGGAGGGCAAGATCGTGCAGGCGGATGAGTGGTTGAGGGTGCCGTTTGAGGATAGCGTGGCGCCGGAGAAGTATATTACGATTTCGGAGGAGAGTTTGAAGGGGGTTATGAGGAAGGATCTGCATCAGGAATGAGGGAAGTTCTATTGGTGAACATGCTGTATGATAAGATTGAGCTTTATTTTACGCACTGCCAAGATTCGCCTTCATGTGCAGCGCAGGGAGGAGCCGATGTTATGTGTTCAATTTGGGGATGAGTCTTGGCCCGCTCATCTTATTATAACTACATCACAACCTTTGCTCAGCGTCACCTTTTCTCGAATGACACTCGCACATGCAACTCATACAAATATATAATTAGATTAATCTCATACCATCATGACCCATGTACACAATTCATCCACTCATTTCTTCTTCTCCTGGTTTCCTCCCCTGCCAAATCATCAGTATCAACTCACATCATCCCAACGAATCCACCAATCACTTACAGTATAGACAACGTCAGATCGCCCCGTATCTTCGCTTTCAACTCAAGCTCGATATCGAGATCCATGTCAAGCCGCACGGAAGGCGCCCCCTTGCCTTTACTCTGCACTTGCTGCCCGTTCTGCGGCGCAACCTGCTGCGCGGTGGACCCGTCTTCTCCCTGCTGGTACTCATACACCTGACGCTGCCGCCCCTCCCGACGACGAACGCCTTGTTGTTGTTCCTGCGCTGCAATCTGGTTCCTCGAGTCTTGGGAGCTGCTTTCCGTCTCGGAGGCAGAGCTTTCGGTGGGTGGTCTGGCGGGGTTCTTCGACGGTCCGGGCTCCTGCGCCGTCATTGCGGGGTTCGCAGCCGGCGGCGCCGTTGGCTGCGTTGCGCGCTCTTCCGCGTGCGACGCCATTGTATTTAAGGTTTTGCTAAATGTATGCTTAGATCGTATGCGTGGTAGATCGTGCGACGTTGAACGTATGCAGTAACTCTGACTTAAGGCGACACAATAATTACTATCTTAGATTGATGTTGGTGTTGGAATTGGTATCGATAAGGACAGAGCAGCCTCAAATGCTGCAGGGACTTGTGTGTGCGTTTTTTCCACGCTGAACCGAAAATAAAACGCCTCAATTCAAAGTTCTAGAACGTGCCCGGATGACGTAGCGATGTGAATCATGCTGATGTTCCAGCCGCCGCGTGGAGAACCGTGTCTTGCTCCCTTTCGGGATCGAGTGGGATCATGTCGGGATGACATCATCCGCCGCCCCCTTCTGTTCCCGCAGCGGGGTGGTTTGACCCACGAAACAATGTCGATAACTCGCGACCGAGAACGTTCGAAAAAGGATCAACGGGAATGACTAAGATCGTTTAAAAGATGATGCGGAGTCCGAAGGACAAGATTTGGGATGAACTCAGTTGCGGATGAATTATTTTGCAGGTTGGTGAAATCAGGGCCTCTCTACAGACTTTCATTGTTGCATTATTATCTCTGAAGCTGCTGAACGAGGCCAATATGGTCCAAAATGATCCTGTAACTTTTCTAGATATTTGCAGAAGATGATACAAGCTCACATACTGTCCATTACTTAGAGCAAGTCCTCTAGCTACGCCTCGTTCGAAGACACACTGGCGTCATTCAGCAGTCGGACCTTGCGCCTGGCCTAGAGAAGCTCCTCCTCGATAGCAGCAAACAAAAACGCCCCAGACCCTCTAGCATCATTCTCGACAAGCGGGATACTCGTGTAGTACTGCGCGAACACTCATTAGCAACATTCCCAACAGCCAAGTCAGGCACAGAAGCGAAAAGCGAACAACTTACCTCAAAGCTCGCATTCGAGTTCAAACTCCCAACCTGCACCGTCCCCAAGAAACTAATCGTCCCATTCCCGTCCTCCCTCACAAACTCATCCACCAATAGCTCATACGCCTTCAGCCCTACCGCTTTATACTTCTCCTCCAGAAACCCGTCCCTCACGCCCCGCAACAGCCCGTACGAAAACATGGCCGTCGCGCTCGCCTCAATGTAATTCCCCTTCCGCGTCTCGTACCCCTCGTTCATGATCAGCCACCACCCACCCCCGGCGTCCTGGCTGCGCTCCAGCCCATCCGCCAGCGTCACAAAATACCCCAGCAGCCGCGCGTAGCCCGGCAGGTCCGAAGGGTACACCTGCAGCGTGTCGATGAGCGCCATGAAGTACCATCCCACCGCGCGGTTCCACACCAGCGGGCTCGCGCCGGTGACGGGGTCCGCCCATACGGCATCCTTCGCCTCGTCGTACCCGTGCACGAGGAGGTTACTCGTGTGGTTCCGGCAGTGCTCCTCAATCAGGTCGAACTGCAGTGCAATCTCCTCCCACGCGGTGACATTATCCTTCTCAAACAGGCTGACGTACGTCGCGTAGAAGGTGTCCGCCATGTATATCCCGTCCAGCCACATCTGGTCCTCGTAGATTGGCGCGCGGTGCCAGAACCCGCCGCTCGGCGTGCGCGGCCAGCGATTGAGCTGCTGCCGCAGCCCGTCTGCCGCAGTCTTGAGCTTCGCGTCGCCGGAGCGCTGGTAGAAGTACAGCAGGTTGTTGCCAATCCGGATGTCGTCGAGGGAGTACCACTCCGGGTCCCAGCCGTCGAGCGTACCGTCCGCGCTGACGAGCGACGAGACCTTGGCCTCGGCGGCTTTGAGAAGGGGCGAGGTCGGGGAGATGTGGGCGCCCGCGCGGGCGATGCCTTCCCAGAGGACGGCGGGGCCGTAGCCTGCGTCGATGGGGGTTTGGCGGTCGATGAAGGAGGAGGCGAGCCATTCCGAGTAGGCGCGGGCTGCGTTGGTGAGGGTGAGGCTGCTCGTGAGAGCGAGGATGGGGAGGGAAGTACGCATCGTGTGAGAGGTGAGGACCAACTCCGGGAATGGGTTAACGGGAGAGAGTAGACAAGCCGCCGCTGATAATCAAGCCAAAGACGGCGGAGAAGGAGAATGGAAGTCTCATATTAATACCGTGGCAATGCCCTCGTTATCTTGCCCTCGGTGAGCCGCCATTCGGCCGGGTTCATGGGCTGGAATGGCATAGCCTACTCCAAAGCCGTGCTGTTGTTGTGTGCAACTACATATCAATAATGAAGGCGTAATCGATCCACTCTCATTTCGCCATCTCAATGGAGGAAATTCTTTCACTTGCAGAATTGCATGCGCTGGATGCTAGCGATCGCGGGGGGTTGAGCGCGTGCCAAGACGGTGAAATAGGGTCTGGGTAGCATTGGTCCTGTTTGGGGTAAAGATGGTCGACGTTCGTGCCGAAATTGTCCCTCTCGCTCGAAAAGTGACGGCATTGGAAAAACGTCTTTGCGCCATGCGAGAATTCTATCTCATCCGTTGAGGTAACGACGTAGACGTGAAGGACAGGCAGAACGCCTTTGATCAACTTGGATCCTCACGCTGTCGCCATGTGCCAGCCCCTTGTTCGCCAAGCCAGTCGCCGCGTGGCCGGAAGAGATACCCCGGTAGCACCAGCTCGCTGGATGAATGCAGCCCACGCGGCCGATCTTCCAAAAGAATCGTCGACTGCCCTCATGGTGGAAGATTTCTGTCAGGGAGACATCATAGGCGAAGACACCGGGACAAGCGAGCACTAGAGCAATGTTCGGTAAACTGTCATCCACATCCCATCAATTAAATGAGATATATAGTATGGAAGTCCATTGAGATATGTAGTCTCAACTTGGGGACTTGTTTTCTTCGTGATGCGAACGGCTTCCGCCATGCAAAAGGGGTATCATATGCCGCACCATTCCACTTAAACAACGTTTCCGCGCACCTGCTTCACCTTCTTGACGTTGATGTCTCTCCACATGGCGACGGAGCCAAGTGCACCAACCAACAGGCACACACTGGTGATGAGCATGATGCGCTGCGAGTCGCCGTAAGCACGCTGGATTCCGATGCGCTCAGGAGATCCGACAGGATAGCCGAGCTGCGAGTAGATATCTCCGTAGATCTGGTCGACAGGGGTTCCTGCGGGCGTGTACTTCGCAATATTCCTCTTGAAGGTTCCGGTCCAAATGGCTGATGCGACGGTGTATCCAACCGTGGAGCCAATGCTGCCAAACAGATCGAGAACGGCGAAGATGACTGCCACATGCTGATGGTCGGAGGGAGAAAGCATGGCCATCTCTCCACAAATGACGGAAGGGCCACCCGCAAAAGCAACAACTGAATAAGTTAGTAAGATACCTAAGATGCTTGCGACGCAACGGGCAACTTACAGATCTGGGTCATGATAACGTATCCAATGTCCTTGTCCGGCTGACGGAAATAGATCATGAGGCCAACACCAAGCATCATAAGAGGGATGCAGAAGAAGAGAGCGAATGGCTTGAAACGACCGGTCTTGTAGATCAAGCCAGAAATGATCAGGGAGAAACCGCAGGATCCGGTGCGGTAGATGTTGCCGATGTAGGTAGACTGTGAGACAGAGGTGTTCCAGACGACCATAAGCATGGAGGTGAAGTAAGAACCCCAAACAGCCGAGTTGAAGAACAGGAAGACAAACATCAATCCGCCGAAGAAGACGGTTCGGTCCATCAGCAGGGAGAAAGGAATGAAGGTGACTGGGGCCCAGAACTTCTCATAGACAGCAAAGAGAATGATCAGGAGGAAACCGATGATGATGAAAGAGATGATCATGGGGGAGCGCCAGCCGTCGGCCTGGTAGGAGTACAAGCTGAATGGCAGGAGGAAAAGAGCCATGCCGGTAGCAAGAATGAGGATGCCCAAAGCATCCACCTCAATGAGGAACGCCTTGACTTTGGCAAGAGAGATGTTTTTGATGGCGCCGCGGTCCTGAATGACGCCCTGCTTGATAGCCTTGCGTTGGTTCCAGAGAAAGAGACCGACCAGAGGGCAAATCACGACGGGTGCAACAATGGACCAGATGCCCAGACCCCAGCGCCAGCCAATACCGCCCTCCTTGAGAAGACTCTCGGTAATCGGCCCAGCGGCCCAAGTCAGGAAGATGTAAGGCGACGTGGCAAATGACAGCATAAGGGCTCTGCTCTTCAGCGTTGAGGTATCGGCGATGAAAATGGTGATGCAGTAGCTGAGGCCCTGGGCTCTGTGATGTGCAAGTTAGCCGCTGATTCGGCTGATGGAAAGATGGTATCTTACCCTGTGGAGTAGAAGACCTGTGCGGCGGCATAAGTCTGGACATTGTTGCATGCCGCCATCATGATGAAACCGAGCATCCAGCATACAAGCATCAAGGAGAGACCTTGAGGACGGCCCCAGGTGTCGAGAATCTTGGCCAAGGGCAGCTTGATGAGGCCAGCGATCAGAGTTGACATGATGCTTGTTGCTGCTGTCAGAGAGTGCAGCGAGAAGCTGCTGGTGACGAAAGGCGTCAACACACGGATGGAAACTTCCTGGATGGCGGTGACGACGTAGAAGAGCCAGATGCTGAATGGATTGTTAGTAATAGGTTACCAAGAGCCTCCACTCGAGCTACTCACAAGACGTAGGCAATGATCAGGTCACGCTTCGTCCAGACGGCCGTCATACCCTCAACCTTGGCAACACCAGCTTGAACATCTTTGCCCACGAGGTCCTCCTCGCTGGACTTCTCGGCTGTGTTTCTCAGCGACTTTTCATCGCCGGCCGGCAGGGGCTCGGCTGGCTCAACGGCCACCTGCTCCTCGGCGGGAGCCTTCTTGGAGAACAAGCCCATTATCGCTGTGTTGTCTAATCGATTGGTTGTCTAATCGGAAGCCGGCTTCGTTTGATGGTAAAATGTGCAAGGACCAGGCTCAGCGGCGCAGTAGAGCAACAAGAAGCCCCGTTTCTTGCTGTCGTGGGAAGGGATGCAGCTGAGAGAAACACAGGCTGCCCGATGGGGGCAGCGTGGCGAGCTGCTTATATACAGCATGGTACGGGACGCTCCGGCAAGCCCATGCAAGGACATCGGCTCGGCGATGCGATGTTGAAGGTTGATTTTGACGGATGTCAACGCTAAGGCAGAGGCGAGAGCCACCCACACCTCCACCACGCCCAGGACTAGCACCAACAGGCTCGTGTGCCTGGATGTCCAGCTCTCGCCCGCGCAAAAGAACCGTCTGGCGGTTTTGGGTGGTGGGGAAGGGTCCACGGGATGGCTAGGATCAGCGGTGGCAGACGGACGGTTCTGGGTTGTGGTAAGCAAGCCAGACCACGCCGGTGTTCCACTCTGACGACTTGGGCTGCAGTGGTGCCATTCATTGTCTTCTGGTACGGACGGCCGCAGCATTACGAAATCAAGTCAAGGGAGATGGACTTGACCGGTCCAGGTCGTTGGGCGCGTTCCGACGGAGTGGAGAGACATGTCGCAGGCGGCAGTCGATGTACAAGGAAGCCCTCCGAGAGCATGAGATTCTTGGAGGATGCTTCGGATGGACAGCTGAAGAGTGGAAAGAGGTTCTAGTTGCTTGGCGTTGCAATGGTGAATCGTGCCTGCAGATGCGTGAAGGGTGGAAGCCTGCCGTTAGGAGCCGATGCGCCGAAAGAAGCCCTAGCTGCAGCTCGGTTACCAGTGTCGGGTCACTCGTTGGTGGCATCGATCCGTGGCCTCACATGTCAGATTGGTCAGAAAAGAGCTCGCTGCCACTTGTCTCGGGCGTTGGCGAGTGGATTGCTGTAAGAAGCTGGCCTGATTCGAGCTTAGGGGATCGCCGGTTCATGTGGCCTTGGCTACCCTTTCCCAGCCTTAAGCTATGGACGATGATTCTGTGGCGAGAGACGGAGGATGACCGGGTGTTGACGCCCTCTGGTCGCAAGATGTTTGCATTCCTGACGCAGCCGAAGCCATTCGAGTAGTCTCGAAATCGTCAAGCCTCGCTCAAGATGTCCCTAGCAGAGGCGGCCGACCGGACGGAGCCATCGCCCTCAACGGCGGAGCTTGCTGGACAGAAGTTCTTTCGAGTTGCGGGTCTTTGCGAGGATCCGGAGCCCGAAAGTACACCAGCCGAGGCACCAAATAAAGACAGAAAAAAGCTTGACTTCAAGGTTGACTGGGGTTTAGTGGAGGAGGAAAATGCGACGTGAATTTGGCCGGGCACGAGGCCACAGTTCACGGCGACTGCCAATTGGCAGGTGAGGGGGGTTGTGCTTGCCATTTGGAAAATGGAACCTGCCTTCCCAGAACAAGCAGAACATCGGGAAGGAAGGATCGAATTGGAAAACTGGAAGGAGCGATCAGTGGTGGACGCACCCCACCCACTCTCGCAGGGAAGGAGGTCCCCCGACGGCGGCCATTGGTTGGTCCATCGCCTTTAGTGTCACTTTAGGCGGTGGGGCCGTTCCAATGGCGCTGGTGCAAAATTTTTATCTGATTCGGCCCCGCTTTTAGCAATCTTATCAGATCATCAGGCTCGCTGACTGGCCGACACCATCCGCCACTTCCACCTCGCCTCTCTGTGATTCCATCTCCCATCTCCCATCTCCCATCTCAATCGTTCATCCATCCCGATCCCCAGACCCAGGAAAGGTCCCCACGAAGACCGCTTTTCTATGAGTGTCTTCCGCGTGCCGAGCAGCGTTACACTGGCGCCAAGTACATATCTGCATACGAAGTCACTGCTACCAGGAAATCGTGGGCATCATGGACTCAAGGACAACGTCGCAGCTTTTGGCATTGATAATGGAAAAACGATTCGACAGCCGTACTGACTCCGAATAGTTCCGCATGCCACGGCGCCAACATGCCAATAAGGCCGAAAATCGGGCTTGATCGAAACCTCACTCGACTTCGGCCCTTCATACACGCTTGCTGTGCTGTGCCGCAAGACCATCCACGGATGTCTCGTGAGCCCTGCATACCATTCTAGTCGGGCGGCAGTCGGAGCAAGGTTCATGCACCGGCGTCGATGCCTTACAGAAAGCGTCTCTCAGCCTTCTGAGGATATTCTCATGCCCTGTCTCCGACTTCGATCGTGGCGATGTCAAAGCAGTCTTTCAAAGTGGCGCCACGGTGGCCCGGATCCCATCGCAAGGCCTTTTGCAACTTTGCTTCAGGCTACATAACCTGCAGCCTTCAGCTTTGAGGCCAACCCGTACCCATCGCCGGAGATGATGGCCACCGAGCAACGGAGACGGTCCACCAACAAGACCGATGCGACCATTCAAATGAAAGGAGTCACAGCACCAATCCTTCAAGTGGTTTTGAATGCCAAATAACCCAAGACTGTCCCATTTCCCGTGTCAACCTCGCCCCAGGAAATTCTTGCCCCAACAGGAAACCACTGCATAAGACTACCTCCACCGACATCGGCCCACCATCAAGGGTGTCGTGGGGGCCTCCAACCTAGCTTACCACGCTGGAAATAATCTGACAACAGACAATGCGTCCTGTAGGCTGCCCAGGCCAACGCGTGGAGCATTTGCGGACCCATCCGCAGAAAAAGCATCTTTTAACGACACCTCTTCCCGCGCAAGGTGGCACGCGAATACCAAAGATCTTTCCAGACAACTAAAGACTATAAGATGCCCGGAGTCGCGCCCACATCACGCGTTGTTTGAGATGGGCTTTCCCCTCATTTGTATCAACTACAGCATCCTGCCGTCCATAGACCCGTGTTAGTGGCGGCCGCCCGTGGAAGCTAAGCGCTACGCTGGACGTTTGTCGAAACAGATGCTATTTTACGCGAGAGTGTGGCCAACCTCGCGTTCACCTGCCCCCAAGACAGCCGTACATCTCACCCAACACGAAAGAATTTGTCATGGTTTTCTTCCAGTTGTGTTGGCCCATCAATGGAATGTTCACTACTTTGAGAGCCTGGACCGGTTCACACCCACTGCCACTGAGGGAGTGCTATCCATGCTATCTATTGGCCCGAGCTCCACAATACAGTAATTTCCGGCATGTCTGGATACTCAATCCACGCTTTCGAGCGATGAAGTGATCGAGGTCTTGACCTAATGAACGAGAATATGAATGAGAATACCGTTGGGCCTGAAAATGGTCATGATGGCCGGCCGTCCGGCACTCGACGTGCGGGTCCCGGACCATGGTCACCCCACGGTGCTCGGTCGGGCCTCTTTTAGCACGATACACTGTGGTTTGACGTGAATCGAGGGACATCGCGATTGTAAAAGCGTAATGAAGATGAGATAATGGCGTCTCGCAGCTTCACACAATCATCCAAAACCCTAGCCAGGCTCGTCGACCGAAATAATATCTTCCATATACAGATTCCCACAAAAGCATCAGCTCATGCAGAGCCTTCTCTGAGTCCAGTGTTGACTCTGAGTCGGGCGTTCGCAAGGCCATTGGAATGGCTACGAATACTCTCACCCCAACGGGCCCGTTGCCGCAAGTCCACCAGCACAGTTCTCCAAAATGGCAGAGCATCACTTTCTCAAGAGGCCTGAGGGCCTTCGTCAATACAAGCAACTTGAAGAATGCGAGTCTGGTGGATCTTCTCGGTAGTCAACCGGTATTCAGGCACAGCGTCCAAGGTCTCGTCAACAAGACCTGATACACCCGTGATCTTCAGCTTTGAATTAGAGGATTACCTATCCCAAGTTCGATCATCGCCCGCAGGAAGGTGATGATGCCCCTCGTCTTATCATGGAAAGGCCAATCCATCGAGCGTAGCCGCAGCACGATGGACGCGTCGAGGCGGGGGACATGCCAAATATTGGAGTTGCCCAAGTGCAGGGCAAACCTCAATAATTTTGAAAAGCATGATGTGGCGATTTATACCCGCAGATATAATCGCCCTTACGATCCAGCAAGCTCATTTGCCTACGTCCACCAAGGACGCCTCAGCAGGTCGCCAGCTTCTCTCAGGTGATGCGCGGTTTTAGTGCCCTGCACCAGGCGGTCATACCTCATGCTCGAGCTCCTGCTTGCGCGAGGGAAACTTCTTCACAAACTTCCTCACATGAACCTTCCTGTGATCTGCTCCGGAGGAGCTGGGCTGCATACGAGTAGAAGGAGGGCGCGGGTCGCCTCGCGCTCAACCCCTGTGTTGACGCGACTGGACACTCTGGATCGCTCCGCTTCGGACCCGGGCAATTTTCGGTGACGGAACTGTTGGTCACGCCGAAGGAGGCGGGGTTTTTGGAAAGTCCATAGTCCATCGTTTAGCTCGACTGATGCATCACCACCATCATGTCGCGATGAACACAGAAGAATCCATAACAACGTGAAAGTCCGGCTCAAATTATGCTCTAAGCTTGAAGCCTAGATATCCTTTGTGACCGACCTAGGCACAGGAGTTTTGAAAACCGTCAGGTACAGCCAGGAGGGGTCCGCTCTGGGTATCTATAGTACAGAACTCCTAAGGTATTCAGTGAGGAAGGAGCACTGGCGAGAGGGCTCGAGGGCGCCCGAGAGAATAGAATAGGCCGAAAACAAGAAGTAGCCAAGCTCTCGAGAAAATGTGAGGGCTATCTCTAAGCCTGTCTATCACTGTCTACAATATCGCAGGCGCTGTAAAAGGATGTGGGGGCTCCGAAAACTGCTACATATCGTTCGCTCAAGAGATCGGGACGTCGGGGGGTGTCTCACGGCGATTCCGTTCATCTGCCAGAATTGAAGGTGAACTTCTCGGCCACGAGGTGAACCAAGCATGATTTCCGTACGAGCGGAACTTCCATCAAAAAAGCCTCCCTCGTTTCTAAAGAACTTTGCACATGCCCTTTCGCAACCTACTCCTTTTGCCTTTCAGCGAGCGTACACGGATTACTCCGTGTACTCATCAGAATGGTGTTGAAGTGGAAACGACTTCCACATCCAGGCATAATTGCCTCCATTGATGAGCTGCTAAAGAAGCACAACCCCGCGGGCTTCGTCAATCGGGTGATCTTGAATCCCGCGATGACGACGAATGTATCTGCCGACATCCGAGTAATACGACCGCTCCCCCTCTTGTTCGTGCAGCTGATCATGGAAGAGTAGTCCGAGAGCGAGGTCAGGGCGATAATTCCGAGATTTGAGAGGTTTTGGTGAACCGTGGACGCAACTGACTATTGGTGCCCGCAGAGCACATTGGAAGTCAATTCGTACTGTTGACGTATACTTCCTTGGTTGATAAACAACATGCAATCCATTCTGCTCGCTACTATAATACATCCTATAGCAGAAAACATCGATTTCCAAAGTCAACGGCTGAAGGCCTTGGGTATACAGAGTTTGGCCCTGAACGGTGCTTACTGAGACCAAAGCTTAAATATCGTGGTTCTCGAGGATTTCTTGGTGCCTTTGTCCGCAACTCTAAATCCGCACTCCAATTTTGCCTTTCGAGATATTATCAATTGTCAGTAAGCTAGCCAAGTCTTCTTACCTTGCATTCCGTTCCGCCCTACTCGCCCTATGAGGGGTTAAAAGATGGTAGTCTTGATCTAACAGTTTGTTGGGGCACACTATCTCACGGAGACGGCCGTGCGCACTGCCAGGGCAGGCAATTCCAACATCTAATGTAGTGAGTGATCACGGGCGCGCCTGAGATGAACTGCCGGCAATGGAAATCATGAGCCAGGCATCGCTAGCTTGTGTTCAGGTGGGATACGCGTAAAGCTTCGTCTGCGTGGATAGAAATTCGGATGGCATGTTCTTCTCCATTTGAATTTGGCATGCGTAGACATAACTCTCGACATCGATCCATTTCGGGGAATGATCCTCATGTAACCACAAAAGAAGACAAAGCCAATCACATGGTATGTAGGTGGGAATAGCACAAAAACAAAATAGCATTGAAGAGAAACCCAAAGAGCGTGAGTCGTGGGCTTTGTGCTTGACCTTCTAGCCTTTGGCTGGCTATGCGGGCTGATTGCGAAGAGGTAAATAGCAGTTGAGTGACCGCCGCAGAGCGCCGAAGGGCTAACAGACCGACAGCATCTGTGTTGAATATTCTAAGCATCTTCTAAGCAGCTTGCAGAATAACTGGGGTGATCATCAGCCTTCCACGTTCTTTGAAACTGGTACGAAGAGCCTCAAGAGATAACACAAGAACCCCTTCATCAAGATGCTTGTCTCGAATATCTTCTTCCTGATCATCGTTGGTCCGACTATAGCGGCGCCAGTAGCCCGCTTGCGGGACGAGGCAAGGCTGGTCACAGCAGGAGCACCTCCAGCACCCTCAAAAGGGATGACCGGAAAGGTCCCGGCCGTAGCTGTAACGACAAAGCCGCAGCAGGAGCAGGAGCCCAATATCCCCGAGGCCCCCGAGGCCCCCGAAGCTCCTGATAACTTCGATGCTCCTTATACCATCGATCCTCTGCCATATCATAACCCTACCCCCGAAGTCGCGAACTATCCCAACGGTGTGAACTACCCCAACGCCGCAAACTACCCCGATGCTGTGAGCTATCCTGACACCGTCAACTACCCCGATGTCGCGAGCTATCCTGGCCCAAACAACGAAGTCAATCCACCGCCCCTGAGACGTCGACGAGTCCTACCCCTAGCTCCACGAAGAGACCCGAAACAACACGCCGCCAACGTGGAGGCGATCAACGACCGGAAGGCCTTCCACGCATCTCGCGTTGAGAAGTGGAACTACACTTGGGGCCATTATCTAGTCACTAGGAAGGTGGGACAGCCTGTGCAGCCAGGCACGCCGGGCACGGGAGGAGGCCACCATGTCAAGTCTTGCCCGGCAAATAAGGACTATTCCAAGTGTATCACTCATTGAAATACAGGGCTTCTTGAGCTTGGTATATGAGAGCTTAGCTTTGCGCCGCAAAAGTTCAGCGAACGTGTAAGACTGATCGAATTGAAGGAAGATCGATGTTCTGTCACTCACTGCACATTTTGGTAGACACTCAAGTACCTAGGTTCCGAGGTGTAGCTTAGTGTCACCTATATGAGCTGCCCCTCTGTATCTTTGTTTGCAAAGAGGCCTGGAAGAATAGTTCTAAGAGGTAGCTATCCATCACTGTCAAATATGCTCCCCAGCCTCGAGCCTAACTCAAGGTCCTCAGAAAGTAATGGAAGTAACATTCAACCAGTCACACCTGGATATACAATTGTGTATGGTGACACAGGTCGCAAAATGATACCTACTCGATTTGCTTAGAAGCACGTTGCAAGGACCCCCGGATATTGTCCTATGATCATGTCTTACGGACCCTAAAGCGTCCAGCTTTTCGCACTCCGCCCAACAGATCCACGTACAAGAGGGGCTTGACCCGTCAAGATCGACCTCGGTCGCTACGTAGTAGTCATCAATGCTCTGTTTATTCTCCTTCCTTATTGGTTCTGTAATAAGCCGGCTCACTCCTATAGATAAGGCTGGGTTCAGTCCGAGGCTCGGCTGCACTATGGTCTGGTCGCGCGAGGCGAGTAACCGCTTTGCATGTTGATGAGCAACATTTTGAAATTAAGGATGGAGTTCACATTCGTCCTACACCCACCTCAGCTCTTCACTGCCGGGCTGTTCCGTAGTATTAAGTGCGGAAGAGCCCGGGCATACGATGTCAAGGGCATCCCTGAAAACTTTGTCTGTTCCAGTTGGTTGCCCTTACCTTACGCCTGATTGGCAAGGAGAAAGTTTACACTTAGCGAGCCGGATACATTTCCGGGCTGGGCCCTGGAAACTACGGGCACATCCTGCTGCTTTGTCCTCATTGAACTCCTGTCTTGGGATTTGAAACGATAACTCCAGCTTGGACAACTTCGCCGAGGCGCACCTGCACCAAAAGCCTACAATTGCTTTCCCGATTTTGCGCAATGTCGCTTGTGAGAGTGAAGGAGACGCTGCCCAGAGTGAATTGAAGACAGGAAATGTGCCATCCATGGTACCTTATGCAAATCCTGTGATCACGGGAAGATCACACCTTTGTTGGATTGCATACCACGAAAGAATCCTCTTCGATAAGCTTAATATCGGAAGGGTCCTGGAAGGAGAAGTTTTATTGCAGTCTTAGTAGAAGTTCTACCAAGTTGAATTGCGCGAGGCGTGGAGGGCCGTTGGCTGCGGCTGAGTACCCACTGTCTATGGTGTTTCTTCCTAGTCCTTGCTGGCGCCCTACTCCAAGTCTTATTTAATCGACACCGGGGAATAAACTCAAGGCGGAAGTCTGTTATGCAGAGAAATAATCCGAAGTCTTTATCTTAGTGACTGAAGGTGCCCTGAAGTATCGCAAAAGGCATCCGTGAGTCCCAGGTGGTTGAGCATCCAGGACGTCGGAGAGTCCGTACGCGCCTGTCCAACGCAATTGAGTGATCGTGTTTTCCGTGTCTTCCCAAATGAGCATGTCCGGTTACGACTCGCCGCTTTGCGAAACCGAACGGGAGGCTTGTCATGAGTGGATGCGCATGGTCGCCAGGGCCACGAATCGTGACTCGTAACAGTCGTTTACTGGGTTCAGCAACCGTCGGGGCCTTCGCAGTCACCGAGCGTGTTAATGACGATAGGCAGACATGACCCTCTCATCAGGGTTGCCTGTGTCAGGCACAAGATTGTTCAAAGTCGAAAGTTGTCAAAACCTCACAGATTGGATTGATAATGGGGGCCCCTCCAACTTCATTAGCACATCGTGGGTTAAGGGGCAAGTCCTGGTTGCGCATGGAGCGTGCCAATACGGCAGTCGAATGCCCCAGGACAGGGTCCTCGGTAGTATTACCTAGAGCAACGCAGTCAGTCTAATAAGTAAATGAGTTTCCCAACCTACCTTAATTGTCCTTGTAACAAGCTTTTCTTCTTCACTGTCTAAGGCCCGTTCAACCTACAACACCAATTACTCAGCCATCGCCATGCATTCGACATCGCTTAGTTTCATTCTTTCTTCCATTGGCTCTCTGCCGTCGAAGGCAGTCCCCTCGGAACTATTGTCTCTCGAGGGGATTGCCGAGTCCTTACCGAAGTGACCTATTGGGACATCGCATGCCAGAAGCAAAGACCTGTGTCGTGCCAAGCCGGCCAATCTTACGGGGGTGTTGTCAGCTTCAATGAGAAAATGACATTCCCCGCAGACTCAGTACCGATTTGCGAGCAAACGCTGGAGGTAAGTGTGATGCCACGTATAACGAGGTCGAAGGCTAATATTTCGACTAGTACAAATGTTGCACTAGGTAGATGGGTTTTGCAAACATCAGCTGCCCTCTATTACATCAACCGGTTACCTACATATCATTCTATCACCACGCGTATTCCAAACTCTAAGGACACTTTCGACCCCTAATAGGTGTCAAGGTATGGAATAAGACCTCGCTGATGATCATGCGCTCCGATGCGTCCTTGACATTGCCAATGAGGCAGGCCAGCACTGCCTTTCTCTATATTCACAGTGCCACGCTGCATACGTAGGAGTTACTATCTCCTGCTTCCATTATTCTTGTAACTTTACCGTGTATCTAAGCTGTTAAGACAATATCATCGCCTGGCTACGATGAAGTATAGGACCAGCCGTTACCACGCTTTAATGAGAGTAGGCTTTGCTATATCATAGCGATCACGATTGGTCCCTTGTACCAAACTGAAACTTAATACGCACTGAACGATGTCACGCCCGGGGGAAGCGTCACACTCAAATCTCGTTGACCGTATGTCGTGGTGTCTCGCTGAACAAGCATGAGCACGGCCGTGGAAGATATCTGACCTAATACACTAGGCTATAATGATCATTATTACTTAACGTACTACGTATATGTTCATCAATTCGCTCAAACAGTAGACGGTTAAAAGGATCTCGGATATCCCCTGTTCAATGTACGTCCACGGTGACTAGTGCCAGTATCAGATGAATATCGACCTTCTTGATAGCTTGCTCATTGATCTACAGTTGCTTTCTTACTGCGACGAGGTCTCCAGTTCGTGGCCTGATGGTGAAATCGGGCGCAGATTTGAGAAAACGTCGCAGGGTTGGTTGTTGGGCGCCCCTCGCAGCAGAGACAAGCATGAAGTTTTTGATACTGCAACAGGCTCAAAAACGAGGCGTAGCTGAATTAAAAGGGGTGTAGGTTTCCCCCTACTAACAGAAAGTGACAGACGAGGACAATAGTCCGAGCCCCAGACGAAAGCTATCATCGTGGAGTACGGGACGCCGCGCACTAAAACTCTTAGCGACTACCTGTCAATACTCGGGTTGACACATCTGGACATGCCTCAACACTGTAGAACGACGGAGCGAACGCGCCAAATTTTCAAAAAGAGCGAGGAACGAGGGACGAATACGAGAAACCCGACATGTGGGGCCGAAGCCCGAGACCCGCTTCGCTGTCCGGCGCAGCCCAGAACCTGACGGTCGTAGTCGTGGTATGCCTTGCGATGTATTTCCTTCGGGGCTGGGTTTGATATTCTGCTGGCATGAGTGACCCCTTTCTGCTGCAGAGGTCGGCAATGAAACTCCTTTCCAGCACTCGAACTGTATGTTCAAAAGCCCTCAGGTCGCCGTCAATGTGATCGGACCAACTCACACATCGTCGATCTTTCTACTTGCAGATTCTTCATTTCTGTCTTTCATTGATATCTTCAGTCATCGGATTTGGTATTTGTTCTTTTCAGACTGCCTGATAACCATCACTCGCTACTTATCACAACACCCAGAACAGGCGTCGACCCGGCACACCATGGATCTGATTGTTCGCAATACTTCAGCCGCCGACATGTCAGAGGCAGCGGTTTTCAAACTCTACCACTATGATCCGACGGTAGCCGGCGCCGTTGTTTTCGTTTTCCTCTTTCTTGCAACCGCCATCCTTCACTTCTGGCAACTAGTACGGTCGCGTTGTTGGTTTTTGATTCCTCTTACAGTTGGAGGTGTTTGTAAGTCCAAACTGCTGCCCTTAAGCTATGAAAGTCCCAAGCTCTCCGAATACTGTACTGATATTTTATGACTAGTGCAAGTCATTGGCTATGCAGCCAGAGCCAAGTCCGGCCAGGAGAGTCCAAACTGGTCCCTTGGTCCTTACATCATCCAGTCGATTCTTCTCCTTGTAGCTCCTGCTTTGTATGCAGCAACAGTGTACATCGAGCTTGGCAGAATAATCACTGTTCTCGACGGAGAAGGGCATTGTCTAATCCGAAAGGAATGGCTCACCAAGCTTTTCGTCGCGGGCGACGTATTGTCCTTCTTCCTCCAAGGCGGAGGTAAGTTGAACAAAGCTTTTCCAAAATTATGCCACAGCGGTAACTCAGAATCTCAGGTGGTGGATACCAAGCCTCGGGGACTCTTGACACCCTCAAGGGCGGCGCGAAGGTCATTATCGTCGGTCTATTCGTGCAGCTCATCTGCTTTGGATTTTTCGTGGTGGTCGCTGTAGCGTTCCATCGCGCAATCAACAACGCGCCAACCGGACGTTCCAACAGCAGCATTCCATGGAGGAAGCATATGACTGCATTGTACGTGGGAAGCTTCTTGATTATGGTCCGTTCCGTCTTCCGTGCGGCCGAGTATCTCCAGGGGTTCGACGGCTACCTGCTCAAGCATGAGGCATATCTCTACATATTTGACGCCTTTTTGATGTTCATGGTCATGGTTTTGTTCAATTGGATCCACCCAGCTGAGATTGGAGCGATCCTGGCTGGAGGTGGTGGTGGGCAGCATTGGAAGATGGATAGTTTGCCTCAACATCACCACCACCAGCGTCTTTGAGGGAAACTAAGGTCTGAATGTTGTGATTCTCAGTAATCGCGTCAAGAAGGAATGCATATGTACTCGGAGGTGGCAAAGGGGGTAATGACTGTATTGAGTTAGGCGGATACAGTTGGGACTTGTGTGTCACTATGCTTTTGTGGTAGCTTTGCTCATTTCAGGTATTAAACTATTTCAGCTCAAACCAACATACTCTATCGGCCAGGTGATCCATGACCTCCAGTAACTTCCGAGAAGGTCATCGACCACTTCTACAATGTCTTTTCCCCAGCCCTCGAAGAACCAATAGTCGTCGAGAGCGTGCATAAAAGCCCCAAAATAGGCAAACAGTACCAGCGCCGGTGGTTGTCGCTGGTGTAGAAGAGAGACATACTCCTGAGGTACAAAGTGAATAAATGTCAAAGGTCCTGCCCAGTCTCTATTGAAACCCCACTGAGCAAGGGTTTGAGGGTTCATAGACTTAAACTGGAGGACGTACATGCGGCACTTCCTGAGGATATGCAGCGCCTCATCATATGTCTTCGCATCATTATTATTTGCCCACGTCTCTTTGAGTCTACAAAGCTGGGCGTCCACTGGCTCAGGCAATGAGTCACCCGGATCCAGCTCGTTCCAGTTTCCGAGAGTAATGAGGCTGCTCATTGGGCCATCCTTTAAATATTGATATGTTGGAACCAACACGGCGTTGATACCTCGCGCCATGGGTATCCACTCCATGCCAAGGACTCGGTCTCTCCGCAGACGAGCGGCGGTTCGCTTATCTTGATCTGGCAGCTGCTTCGAGATACTGAAGACATAGATGATATTCAGAAGCGACCACGCGAGTAATGCCTCGCTATTTTCATTGTTAATATTGTTGGAGGCATCCTGAAACCCTTTGATAGCTTCCTCGTGATGTTTAGTTGCCTCGACAACGTAAGGGCTGTTCTGTGTCGCACTAATGTATGCAAGGTGCAACGCAGCCAGGCTTAAGATGGCATGGGCCACGAATGGGTGTTCGAAACCTATCCGTGGGAAAGTCACTTGCCACAGAGAGTCAACTGGAGCGCTTTTGAAGATGTCAATGCTGGTTGAAACTGTCCAATGGTGCAGGAGTGCAAGATCATTGATTCCAAATGAAGGTGCATTGGCAATGGGCGCCCGTATTAGACTGGAAACAGTAGCCGGGGTGGCAGCTGATGATGAAAGATGTTCTGAGTGGGGAGTGGCTGGATCATGATTGGAAGAGCTTTGAAGGCGGGATAGACCAGGGGCCCCCGATGTATGAGAAGCTGGTGTGAGGACAGCCGGTATTTTAGATATTCTAGATGGAGAAATTCCTGCGCCGAGAGACTTGTCGACAGATGGAATTGGGTCGGAAGTAGCTATCGGCGTATCTTCGGTATGAGGTTGACGGCGCCTAGAAGAAATGACATCCACGCTCGCCTCTAGTCCGGATAAGTCTGCAGGTCTTATGTTACGCGCTGATACCGAGGAGGAGCTTGTTGCCGCACGTCCTGGGCGTCTCCTGTCCTCGACATACTCGCAAAGAGCATTCCGCCGAACGCAAGCTCTGCACGCCGGTCTTTCCTCGGTGCACTGAGAAAATCAGTGTCAGAAAGTAATGGGCAAGTTTGAGCTTGGAGGTCGTCGTACCTTGACTCGGCGGTGCCGACATTGTAAACAGCCAGTCGTCGTCTTCGAGTGCGGTTTGCGCGAATAACGGCGACCCGTGTTACGTTCGGCCATACCGTCCGATAGAGGCATAATCGTTGCGGAACGGATAGCAGGTCGCGCTGGAAGCGGGTGAACGAGGAACGGAGGCAAATGGGGGCGAAGTGGTGGCAAAGGAGGTTGGGTAACGAAAAGGTTAATGAACGAGGAACGAAGGTTAGCGAACATGAACGAGGATGAAAGAACCACAGATGGCGGCTAATCGTGTGCTCAAAGCGCCACCCTGATCTGTGAGTGGTCTAGCAGTGGGTAATGCGAGACCTGCCGAGTAATGTTCGGGCTAATGCCGGATGCGATAGTCCGAGGCCCTCGTACATGCGCCTGGCTTTTCTGGCTACTCACCCATCTCGCTCCCTTTCCAACGAATTCAACGAACTAATGTCTCCACTGGTAGTGTGCTGATGATGGCATATGGTTTTGGGAACATCCTGGGTATCAACATTCTATGCTATCTAACGCGTCTTCTAATGACGTTTCCATGAACCGCAAGATTCTCAGTATTTGGCACCAGACCATCCCTCAAGCATTCAGCGGCGTAGATTTGCGCCTCTCATCCAATACGTAGTCGCTAGATCCCGAGGTCTCACGACCATCCACAGATCGCGCCCGTTCCTTCGGTTCCAACTCCTGCACGTACCAAACAAGGAAGATTGTCATGACAATCGCCATGAGCAAGGTGTCGAAGATGTACAAGAAGATCTCGTGTGAAATGAGGTATCCCTTGTTTCCTTGCAGATACTCGACCACTCTGAAGACGCTTCTAATGAGGATGATGGCGCTCGTTGCATACAGCACATAGAGATAGCGCCTCCATGGTGTGCCTCCCTCCAGTGCAGTGGTGGTCGGGTTGCGGCTCAATCGGACGTGGAAGAGCAGAGATGTGACGACGAAGAACCCGAAGACGACAATCTGGACAAAAAGACCAGCGATGATGATCTTCTCTCCTGCTTCGTACAAGTCCAGTGTGCCTGCAGCTTGGACACCGCCGCCTCCAGCTTGCAAGGTAAATGCGACAACGTCACCTGCGACGAATATGCGAGTCACCCAGTTGACCGGGATCAGCGACAAATGTTCGGCCTTAACAGTTCGGATGAGTCGACCCAGGATCATGTAAATCGAAGCGGCGTACAGCGCCGGCGCGACGAGGATCAGGATAGCTTGAATAACGAAACCGCCAATGGACAGTGTGTCAAAGTGACTCCAAATACGACCACAGTATCCGATTGTTTGAACTAGGAGTGCGCTGTTAGTTGATCACTCTTGAGAATAAACTTGAAAACTCTTCGCGGACTCGCAGAGCATCAATGAGATGATGATTATGGTAACTTACACAAACCACCGATGGTAAATGCAGTAAAATAGAAAGCTCTTGCTCTGAAGATGCGCCAGGTATGTAATGCGGTCAGGGCGGCGAAAATCGCAACGCTGACAATGGCAGCTGGGAGGGACGGCGTGTAGCGATAAAGCTTGAAGTCAAAGGCTGCCGCGGCAGCTGCTGCGGTATCCTGAGCACTTGACCCATCCATCTCATCCGAATTGCTGGGTTTCTGAGACGAGCTGTGGCAAAGAAGTGAAAAATACCTGGAGTTGACGTTGACTTAAAGGAAAGCATGAGATGTTTAACGAATGTCACCTGGGCGCTCAAGAGTGGGATTTTATTGACTTGTTCATACGCGTCTTATTTACGTTGCTTTCGCGGTGTCCCCGACAACTTATGTGAACTCACATTACCCAGCAAATCCTGGCTGTGCAACAGGCCAAGGACATGTTGAATTGCCTGAAGGCTTCCCAAGACCGCCAAACTCGTAGCCTCGTATAGGTACGTCGCAGTGGGCCGAAGAGTATGTCAAAAAGGAATGAACCCACATGCAGTGAACGATGTTAAACGAAGCGAGAACGTGGGGTGTAAACGAAGGGGAGTAGTCCGAGCTCGCGCGTATGAACGAAGAACGAGGTGGGTCAGTCCAGCCTCGTTCATGAACGAGGTATCTGAGCCACCGAGTCCGCGGCCACCCGCTCCAACGAAGTTCAACCAACGCCACAGGCCGGAAGTCTGAGGCAATAATTTTCCTCAGTACAAGAATCTAGGGAGCGCGGCGTTGTAAATTCCCTCGCGTTTGTCGTACTTCTCGCTGTTCATCCGAGCTGCCGGCGCTTTTCCATTAAGCTTATTGCCGTGGGCCCCTTTCTTTTCATTCCTACTATCTTCGCTACGCGATTAACTACTGGTCAGGCTAGACCCTCCCCCATAAACGCACGATTCAACAAATGACGCGACATCAGATCAGTCACTAGGTTATGCCAGCCAGTTACGTTGAATCTGTCTAGTCGTAGAAGACATACTGAAAGCCGGACCGTTTTAAAACGCGTATGGGCATGCAGAAAGTTCATTCCCGATCTTTCCGTCATAGATTGTCTTGCTTTCTCAATCACCATTCAACACGTAAACATGGCTGATGAACTTAGCCTCGCCATCCCAGAGGATTCAGGGTACTCTACAACATCAACCCCATGTGGCACCTTGGAGCCGAAGAAACACAGAAACAGGAGTACGGGGAAAAGGGTATCACATAAGAAGTCAAGGACAGGTTGCAGGACTTGCAAAGGAAGGAAAGTCAAGGTAAGCTCTTTTGCAACACCGTCGTCACGTTTACGCGTCGTTGAAGCTCACGCCCCTGTAAACAGTGTGATGAGCATCGGCCATCATGCTCAAGATGCGAAAGGTTACAGTTGCAATGCGAATATCCGACAGGTCCGCCAGACCAAGAACCAAGTCTAACGCACAGCCCATCTACACAATCTTATGGCGGCGACCTAGATTTCTTGCAACTCGAACTTCTTCACACTTATTCAACCTTCACTTATACCACGCTTTCATGGTCGCCGGCACTCAGAGACTTTTGGAGGGTCACTGTACCAAGCCTGTCACTCAGACATACATACTTGATGCGGTCTCTTCTCGCAATCCCAGCCCTTCATATGGCTCAAACGAGACCGAATGACCGCAGTCACTATGTGTCAGCTGCCCTGGAGTATCACCGGATTTCCTCGGAAACTGCAAGAGACATGCTTGAGAAGTTTTCGGGTGACCAGGATGGTGTGCCTCTGTTCCTTTTCTCTGCATTGAACGTCATTATTGGTATGTGTTGTTGTACGAGTAAGAAGCAGTATGAAAGCTAAGAAAAGGGTTCTAGTGCTGGCCACGCCGCAAAGATCCTCAGACGGGTCGATATTAGACGAAGATGCCAGCTTCCACGACTTACTTGCTGTGCTCAAGGGGATGAATGGAATCCTCAGACATTCTTGGGGCAGTCTTTCCGACAGCCCTCTGGCCCCTTTACTAAATCATGGCGCCGAAAGATGGGTATTTCAACAACAACTCAGCCAAGCCGAGCTGGGCTATCTATCACCAGATAGCTCCCTGGATGAGCTAGCAGCTCGCCTGAACGCAGAGGTAGCGGATGTGACCGAGCTGGTAGTGTATGCCAGAGTAATCGACATGTTGCGAGATGCGACGCAATGGGTCCACTTATGGGAGGGTGCTGATGCCTTGGTCTGGATATACAGATCCTTGGAAGACTTCATCCCACTACTTGAGCTTAGGACACAAGAGGCACTCAGCGTACTTGCACATTTTGCTGTGATACTCAAGAGGTGCGAGAATCAGTGGTGGCTACAGGGCTGGGCAGTTCAGATCATGTCAGGGGTGTATCAGCAGCTGGATTATGACCACAAACACTGGATTTACAGACCAGCAGCGGAAATAGGGTGGATATTTCCTAATTCTCGCGAATAGAAATCTTTGGCCCTGTTGTAGTTGCAACTCAGGGCTTGAGAGGAAAACAGAATTCTTGGTGATCTTATCCTTTATGAGAAAGCAAAGCAACCCAATTAAGACCAACATCTTACTCTTCAAGCCATTGAACCAGCAGCAGGAATTTTCTTTCCAAACCTGGCGCTGAAAAACTCCATCACAGATCTTCTGAACCCCAGGACTGGGACCTCAGCCATCAACCGTTCATGCAAGTCAACAGCTGGGCGAGCCCAAATCAGGTCCGCCTCGTAAGGATTCACGAAGCTTGTGCGTTTGAACAACTTCCAGCCACTGAAGGTTGCAATCGAAAGCAGAATCATTCTGTACTTGCTGAAGAACGTTCCAACATCCCAACTTCCTGGCAGGAACACAGCATAGCCCCAAAAGATCTCGATTAGGTCAAGCCGGATGAGCGCGATCCAGGTGCCATATGGTTGGAACCAGCCACAGTATGGAAGGTCTTTGCGATTGTAATTTTGTGCTCTCAGTGCCCTGTAAAAGAACAGATGGTTGACACAGCAGGCGATGTAGGTCACCAGTTGTCCACCGGTAGCCAGATTGATGAACCTAGGACATTAGCGTACGTACTTTAATGGACGTGCCCCGAGTTGAACCTACCAGTTCAGCACCGTGACCGTGCTAGAGCTGAGTTTGAGGTATGCCAGACATGAGAATCCGATCGAGACTGCGAAACAGTAGATTGGCACACCATTCTTCGTTGTCTTTAAGAGGATCTTCGGCGCATGACCACTTTGAGCCAGCGCTGCCGCCAAAGCAAACAAACAAATCAACGCCAAGATTTGACTAATTTGACTGCCTTTTCCCCAAGATTGGTTGATTTGCCCTATTGGCCAATATATCAAACAAATCCACAGAACACGTGACCCAACGACGCCTAT